>JBBPDE010000140.1:14758711-14772801 GCA_037974605.1 Nannopetersius ansorgii | reverse complement strand
CACACACACACACACACACACACACACACACACACACACACACACACACACACACACACACACACTCACACACACTCCCACGCCACCCACTTCAGACTTTTCATGTGTTTTGGTGCAGGAGAGGACAGAGCTCTGTTGACTGTGAAAGAGCACAGATGGATCTTACACAAGCTACATTTCACACAGAAGTCTTCAGGAAATTAACAGTTGCAGAAAGAACATGCCACTCAAGAGCAGATGAGCAAAAATTTGTTAGATTCAAACTTGTAATAGAAATTACATGCTAAAATGTAACTTTATTCCAATGTTAATCTTCATTTTCATGTCATTATATCACAAAGTCATTTTACCACAGTACTAAACCCAGATATGCTGACTTTTCTTTATTACATATTACTATACTGAACATTTTAATTTCATTTAAAATTAGTTTGGACATTTTGGTTGTTCCATTCATTATGAAACATTTACAACAATGACTATAATATAAATTGAAGAAATGAATTTACATGGTTCTGACATGCCAGTGACAATAGTTAAGAAATGACTTCTCTGTTCCATCCAAACACATTCAATATTTGAAATCGTATCTAGGATTATATTAGATTTTATGATAATTGTCTAATTTGGCAGCGTCTGGTCAGTAATCCTGAAATCTCTCTCTACCGCAGGGCTGCAGAGGGGCCTGGGCAGTGATAGTGCTAGACTGACTGGGGCCAGCTCCTTTGGGGCAGACACACGCACAGCGGCCCTTTGAACTGAGCTGATGGACAGATGAGCCAGGCCAGCTGTCCACATCTTTAGTGGTGTCAGGTTACAGGAGCCTGATAGCCTCTCTCTGGGGACCACAGCAAATGGACCACAAACGCATGTGTCTGTGTAACACACAATAGGGGATATACTCATATCGACCCCACAAATGTGCTGTAATGCGTGTGTTTACGTAGACACACACACAGATACCATGCTTATACAAACAGAAAAAATGCTGGAGTGTAGATGGTAGATTTTTTAATGGGTTGCGTCCAAAATCCCAAACGTGCACACGCATGTTCACTCTGAAGCAAACGCACATCTACACACATGAGAAGCCAACAGCTGATTCCATCTCCTCTGAAAGCCTCTTTGTTTGTAGTCAGGTCCAGTTGTCCGATGCTGTAAGACAGACTTTTTGTGGCCCTTGGGCTCTCCAGCTGCCGAAAGCGTAAACATGCCAACCATGCTGGCTAGTTTGGACTTCACATGTGTTCTGGTGGTATTACCCCAGCCTTTTGCTTGCTGGCCTGCTTCCATTAGCTTCACACTACACTGCTGTAAGTCTCCAGGCTCTGTCACCTCCAGACTCCACACAAAGATCCATTCATTGCCCTGCTCTATTAGACTGCATCCACATAGCTTTTGCACTCAGATGGGCACATGAAGATTGAAAGTTTGTAACTGTTGTCAGTAAAAACTAAGCGGGAGTATACAGTAAATGTTTTCACACATGCTTGAGAAAATAGTTTATCAAAGCTCAAAGAACTGGCCCTGAAATTAAAAGAGGAGCTGCCCAAGGCCCCACGAAATAGAGCTATCTATGCCCCGCCCACACCAGCTTTTTATATCTAATAAAAACTTTTGCAGCTTGGTGTAAGCTTTACACAGCTTTGGCAAAAATCCCATTCAACCTATTAGGACATGGCAGATCACTATGGTTTACAATGTTTTCAGGGTAAAATGTTACGCTACTTGTGGCATTATATAGCTAATCAAAAATGAAAGATTGCTATGACAGTTTATTTTAACAGTGTGACCTTTCTCACGAAATATTTTTGAAACAATACACACAAAATAAATTATGGGAATAAAAACAGAATGAACTGGATAAATATGTATGTCCTTTTTTGATCAGTCTACTATAGTGTATGACTGGTTGGTTGGTCACTGCTACTCTCATCAACCTTTAACTTGGGCAAACTAGCTAAACCAGGTAGTGAAGTGAAAATTCGTGAACACACCACAGCACACAGTGTGAACAGCACAAAATTCATCCTCTGCATTTAACCCATTCACCAAGTGAAGCAGGGGGCAGCCAGGAACACGGCACCCGGGGAGCAGTGTGTGGGGACGGTACCTTGCTCAGGGTACCTCAGCTGTGCCTAGCTTGGGAATCGAACCCAGACTTTCTAATCGCAGGGCAAATGCCCTAACCACTAGGCTACCAGCTGCCCCACTGGTAATTCCACGAACCACAAATGAATTAATTCCATGAGCTGCAATGGAGAAGCTGAGGAGCCCCAGAAAGAGGTTTCTGTTTCTGCGAGTTGCTCTCGGTTGAAGTTGGCAACCCTTGTAAGGGACATTCAAGTGGCTCTTGTGTGGTGAAATTTTACCAAGTCTTCGACACAGATAAATCCAGCAAGCCTTCTTCTTCAGCTTTGCTGCTCATCTGACTGAAAAACATAGAATTTTAAATGTATTGCAACAGCTTGGTTGTTTGAGTATGCAGAGCTGTGTCACTGTGGGAGGTGTCATGGTACAATTACAACAGCACTTTACAGCTTCATAAATGGACAGAAGGTGTTTCTTCCCCGCCCCTCCCCAGCCTCTTTTCCTGTTTACAGTGAGCAATGCTTTGGTCATACAGAAGCTAATGGACAAGCACTTTGTTCGTTTGTGTGTGTGCGTATGCATGTGTGGGTGGAAGGTAGTGAAGATACAGGTTGATCAATCACGTCAGTTGACAGAATGCGGCTTGGGATGAGTGGCAGCCCAGAGCTCCCTAGGGGGCTCCTACTGCTCTCCATCATGGCTGTCAGGACAGGGGGCTGATAGCATACAGTGGCCCAGCTGTTGGGACACTTACTGCTCTGATTCTACCAAATATACATTTACATAATTTTATTCTGACATGAAATGAAGTCAGTCAAAAGTGGATTTTTATACTTTTGCACTGGAGGCATAAAGGTGATGTAGGTAACATGTTATGCAGTTGTAAAGTAATCTTAAATAAACTTGCTAAAACCTCAAATTAACTTGCAACAGCAAATTCCATTGAAATAGCAGATGCATTGAAGCCTAATTTGCTCAAAATATTTGTCTCAAAATAATATTGTTCTGGTAAATTTTATTCTCACAAAATACAAACAATCCAAATGTAATTTCAACTGAACATTTTTGTACCTTAAATGAGATTTAGAGGCATACTACCTTTACTTTTTCTGAGAAAAGGCCCATATTCGTACCATATCTTAATTTTCATACCAGACCGTGATGCAGCTACTCAGTGTGCAATCCACAGTCCTTTTGTAGAATGTGGTGGGGATGGGCTGTCCTCAGCAACATTTCAACTCATCACAGAGACCGAGAAGAACCTGCCTCGCCTTCCCATTCCCACCATATCCTACAGAATCCTTAACAGCTGCATTACAGCCTGTTACTGGATTTGCAACATCTCAGGCCACAAGACCCTACAGCACATAGTAAGGAAAGACGAAAAGATCATCAATGTTTCTCTCTTTCCATCTTGGACAAAGCCACCAGTATTGTGGAAGACTCTCTCCTCTCTTACATTTGGCAAAAGGTTCCATAGCACACTGGCCTTACTGCCTGGGTGGGATACAGTTTCTTGGAAGAGCTGCTACAATTTCTGACCATGCTACAAACCATGCTTTGTTGAGCTTACTGTTATCTCTTTGCCTCAGGAATCTTTGAAACTGACAAAGAAAAAATATAGTGCTCTCGTCCTTGGAAACCAGAAACCGTCTTTAGAACCGAGTTACCCACTATTGACTTGGAAGCTTTAAATCTTAGACTGTCGCACAAGGATAGTAATCAGAGAGCACTGATTAATAGCCCTTTGAGGGCTACTCAGAACAAAAACAAGACCCATGAAGGACTGGAATGCATCTATACTCATTATTGGTCATTGACTGGAAACGAGTAACTGTATTGGGAGGTCTTATGGCTGAACAATCACAGCAACAATGTCATTCTCATCCCAACCTCAGCAATAATTCAGCAAACACGTTTTTCAAGATTCAGGTATTTTCAGCATATGATTTAAATTTTAGTACCTGGAAAATGTGTATGCTTTAACTAGAATATTGTCTACTGTCAAGGATCTGATTTTGTCTGTATGGTCATGTTGATCCTAGATTTATCTACCTTCGAGTCTTCATGAACATGATCCCTGGTCAGTGGTGTTTCTATGACAGGCTCTGAAATGGAATTTAAAAACTTTGCTCTGGGTGGAATCAATATTAATATTTTTAATTTAAACCCAACATGTTTCTTTTAATGCTTTCATTTTTCTATCTCAACATAATTTTCTAAAAGCAAAACAGTTAATTATGTTTCATTTATGTAGGCTCTGCATAGGTCTAAAATAATTAAAGATACTATTTCTGTTTGTGTCTGTGACTGTCTGTCTGTCTCTCACTCTCTGTGTCTTGTCTTGGATCTACCGTCTCTCCTTGTTGACCCAAGCCCTCTGAAGCTGCTTGGTTAGTGTCACATTTGTGGAACTAATTTGTTTTCTCGTTGCTTCTTCTCCACTGCTTAATGCTCAGAGTAGTACTGCCTTTGTTTTCTCTTTCCTTCTCCATCACATCCCTCCGCCTGCACTGTTATTTATAGTTATATCTGCCCGAGTTTTTCTAATTCTGTTTCTCCGGTTCTTGTACTTTTCTGTCCATGTCTTTTTTCTCTTTTCTTACTGTTTCCATTATCATTTGTTATCCTGAACCCTCTGCATCCATGCTACCATCTCATCTTTGTCTCTCACTCTCCACTATTATGTTTACTCTCCTTTCTGTGACTTAATGTTTCAAACAGCTCAGCTCTATCCTTTTCTACGATGTCATCTCTCAGCCTCCTCAGTACTATCAGCTATATCTTAATCACATACAGCAATACAACAACCAACATTCACACACCACATATATTAAGAATTGCTTCTTTGAGCGTTATGCCAATCTATACTAACATTAAATTTTTTGACAGTAAGATTTCAAACAACAAACAAGACTGTTTATTTGTCCAAGGCATGCTAGCAGAATAATACTTACATTTACAATTTGCTGGAGATGCTGCACTGCAAGTTCTGATTTCTATAAAATAGGAGTACACTTGGCCAGTTGTTCAAAGACTGAAACTTGATTAAACAAGCATCTTATTCCTTTCATGAGAAGACTGGACTCCCCTGATGGGAATTTAGTTCATTTACAGACAGCTCTAGAGATGCTGCACAGCATTTTATTTTCACTGGTAGGTAATTACCAGCCATGCAAACTGAGTGCATCATTGTGAACATTGTCTAAAGATAAAGACAAATGTTCTTGTATTAGTGGGTTCTGCATTATGTAAGAAAGAGCAGAAGGTCTGTAAGAAAGAGCAGAAAGTCCACTCCTACTTCCTGCACATGCATGAACATTAGCATTGCGCGTGTGATTGATCAGTGCTCCAGGGATCAATAATGGCCTCATGGCCTGTCACAGTATTCCTGGAAAGCAGGAGCACATGCTGGTACAGTACAGTCTCTTGGGAACTTGTTTTTTCCCTTCCTTTTTTCATTCTTCCCACAAGCTTGGCCAGGCCTCTGACCAAGCAGACCTCTCTCCTCAAACCTTCAAGACATATTTATGCTTACATACATTACAAAAGAAGCAATGTCTCTTCCCAGCCAAGAGTAATGAGTCTCCTCTCTCTTTTCAATCTCTTCTAGATTACATCTTTAGACTTGAGGGTAGAGGCAACGATGGAAGGGTCATCAAGTGTAGAGGCAAAGATGGTAGGGAGAGGGGCTGGAGGGCTGTCCTGAGTGAATGATGTGGGGGTGGAGAGGATAGATCAATGAGGAGGATTCTTTGAATGATCTGAATTCCTGCAGTGCGTCCACGCCTTCCTGAACCCATGCTGGCTCAGTAGAGGTCCATCTCTCTGGGGTGACTGACTGCTAATGTGCTAATGTGCCCTGCTTGACTTCTCCCTAATGCTGGCAATGCCCTCTGCTCCTCAACATATGCTGCGGAGACAAAAGGAAGCAATGTGTGTGGGTTAGGGAGGGTGAGGAGGATGAGTTTGAGCCATCTTCAGCCTTACTTAACCTGGAGAGCTCTTTGACGTCAAAGTATTGTCAGTGTTAACCATTGTTGTGGCTAAAGTGTGAATGGCAAAACACAATGACCTGAGCTCGAGGCAGCAATTGGCAGAGGGGGATCGGACAGCATGCTGAAGGGTCCGTCCCTCTCTCAGGAACCGATGAATACCTCAAAAAAGTGCAGCAGCTTGTGGGGTGGCTCCAAAACAGTGACACAGCCATGTAAGACAATAAGAACTAAAGACAATAGCAGACACAATGCAAAGAAACTTGACTGTGGCTCTAAAAGCATAGACATACAACAGGCTAAGCGCTATTCATGAGGTTTATTCATCCTCCCCTGAGAACCGCCAGCTAAATAAAACAACTCTCATGAATGTTAAGATGACATTAATAATGAAACCAGTGTGGTGACTTGAGAGTGAAGGAATGCCGTGTTCATTTATATGCCATTATGCTAATAGATGTGTTATGCACTTAGTAAAAAACCAACTGAATTAAATACGTTATAAGTCGTGGGTTTATGTCCATCAAGAAAATATATTTTCTAATCGTATTTTCAGTAGTATATTTTTCTGTTAGGGATGAGTAATATGACATTATATTACTGAATTGTGATTAATTACGTCAGAGTGCAGCACAACATGCTCTCATGAGCACATTGTAAATATCATGAGTGCATAAATAACACTGACCGACTGCTGCAAAGAGACTTAATAGGATTTGTTGCTATGCAGTGTGTGAAATGTTCAATAAAATTCATTAACTGATGTTTTCTACCTATTCAAACATCAAAAAAATATATATATCACTACACACCATGCATCATTCTATAGCCACATACATGCTCACCTTAGGAACTCTGGGGTGTAAGCTTGAGAAAAATGAAAGGTATAAAATTGCCAACATCGAACCCTGTGGTAAAAAATGTTCTCAAGCTCATCCAATTTTTCATGTGTACATTTCTGCCCAAAGTGACTCTGGATCTTCTGAATGACAATGTTGCTTAGCAGTCCAGATATGAATAATGCCCCACACAGGATATAAGCAAGCTAACACCCATGTTCACTAAAATTACCCTGTATGAAAGTACATTGAGTATTACACTATTACACAACAGAGCCAGCTACTCAGACTGTAGCCAAAATAACTTAGCATTTAAGGACAAACGTTACACAGCTTTTCTGTCTCTCAACCTTATTTTTGTATCTGTATTAAATCAGAGGTGTGTGCAATGAAGAAAATTCAGTCTCTTCATTTTTTTAGCATGTGTGAAAGTGTAAGCAGCTGTTTTAGTACAGAGGAATTTAGAAACTTCAGTGTTTTTGATTAAAACTCAGGGTTCCGATAGCCTTGAATATACAAACAGGCAAACACATTTAAACATACTGAAGACTTTACTGTACAGCATATATTCATAATGCATAAGTTTCAATTGATAATTGAATTATAACATACGTTTACTCTAGGTTATAATTCGATAATCAATTAAATCAATTATTATATTTATTCCTTCATCTATCGTTTGTCCTTAAACTCTCCTAAGGGGAAAAAGCTCTGGTTAGAAGCATATATTTCTAATAAGAAGGCTTTATTATATTGATATGTTATGTTATGATGCCCAGATTCCTATTGCTGAGGCTGATGAACAATTTTATGTTAAAATACATGTTATTCATAACATTGTTATGAGGCTGCTTTGTAATGGTGAACATTTTTGGTGAAAGGGAAATTGACAGTTCAGCATTTTTGTTTGCATCTATTTATAACGATATATCATTATTTATTACTATAATATGGTAATTATAATAGTTTTTTCATTTTGAATAACTTTAATGACACATTTGAAATGTATCTCGTAATGGATCTTTAATGCTAAATGAAACACAGATTGAAATGATGGGTTAGATGGTATGAGTGGTGTGGTGTACTGTGAAAGCATCAATGCTTTATTTCTCGAGTGCATATACTTTGGTATATATTTTGCTTCCTGCCTTTCATGATTTTAGCCTAGTTCTCAAAGAAAGCATCAAAATGCAGAATGGGAAGATCGTAAGAGCCTCTTCCGTAGTTATTCTGAACTAACCACTTCTGAGCTCTTGCCTTACTTACTGGAAATCTTAGATGTCTTTGGTACGAGTAACAGTCAATAGCAATAATTACAGTCAAACACTAAATACGACTCTTCCTTTGATCTTACTTGAACTACAAGCACACTCGCAGTGCAGGAGTAACAGGAGATAACCTGGTCATGGGTCCCTCCACAGTATATTTGTTTGTAGACAGAGGAAGCAATAGACTTTTAGTACCAATTGAAAACACTACAGCTGTTTTCTTAAGCTCCAGTGTACTGCGCATGACAAAGCAGGAGTCCCTTACACGAAGAAGGGAATTGGGAGACGATTTCATTTTTATGAGAGAGAAGAGCTCTTAGCTTGACAGAGCTGAGAGAGTTATTACAGAAAAAATGACTCGGCTGCCAGTGAGTGGTAGTAGTTCAGTGGAGTGAGAAATGCTGTCTGGAGCAAACGAAAAAAGAAATCTTCACTAACTCTGAAACAACTGCCCTGTGCTCTTAATGATAAAGTTGCGCAAAAAAAGTGACTCAAGAGGAAACTTGAGTTACTTTTTTAAAAGCTCAGTTAGAAGCACACAAGGGACCAAAATGGACTCTTTTCAAACCATTTTCAAGAATATACTTTTATGTTTATTTGACTTCAGCACAAAATTTCAACCAGCTTGTTTCAACCCCAACTCACCACTACAGCCCAAAAACATGTTAAAATGACATTTTTCAGATTGTCAGTCAGATTCAACACCAAGGTTTGCCACCATTCTTAATTGTAAAAAGAGTGAAAATCATTAATTGATTTTAGTTTTTCTTTCACAGCTATCAGGCCTTACATAATCCTTACATAATCATTTAGTGAAGGTGAGTCAAGGTGTACATATGGGTTAACTGCAAACTCTCTTGGATAGCAACTAGATAATTCTGAATATGTTGTTCCATGAAATACAAACACAGCCAGTCACAGGTTCAAAAGATTTTGTAGTGCAAAATGTGCAAAAGGGGGAAGGCTTCAGCTTTTAGTGGTGTTCAATATGTAATGTGGCTCATTTTGAAAAGGGTATCAAAAATAAATGTATTACAACTGATCTGAAAGTTTTTAGACGATTGAACACACTTGGGCCATGATGTGATGAGCTTTGTTTATTCCAATAAACAAATAAACTCTGAGTGTAACTGGTGCAACTAAATCCAATTCTATATACATTTCTAAAAAATTTTAAACCGGTGCATCAAATGCTGAAGTGTGCAGTGCAGAGTTCTTCCAATCAGTGAGAAGATGTTTTTCTACATACGTTTTCTTTACAGTGAACCTAATTCTTTCAAAACCTTTATGAAGGGTATATGATTCAACATTGTGAGGTGGAGTTCTTGGATAGTGTTGCTAGAATTCTTTAACATTTACATTCACCTGTCCTTGTCGTGTTGATGTTTGAGAGTCCAGCGCTTTGAACAGAGAAGTCTGTATTTGCTTGCAGGTCATGGGGGTGTCACCTGAACTCTCCGGCCTCAACATGGCCCTTTGTGCTGTCCTGCTAATCTTGATCACAACCAGATAGCAGGTCATGATGTGCAGGTCCACTGTCAACGAGCATCACATTCCAGCAGGCCACTGTTGAAAGGTTCAGCCACTGGAGGAGTGCGAGGGACATGGAGAGTCCACCTGCTCACCTGGGTAGCAGGACACAGCTGAGCTTGCAGTATTTGTTCTCATAGGACTTTTTGAAACGATTTCTTCACTTTTCATATGCCTGTAACTCTAGTGATTACTGCTTGATGACACTACACTTTACAGCACTTATTTATATTTTTCCCACTGTACAGATCTTGCTTGGTTGTAATGTTTGTTTATTTTCAATATTTATGTTGATTTAATTTGAATTATTTTATAACTTTATTGCACAGTCTTAGGGGTCGATTTAAGGGCTCATTTCACTACATGCTGTACTTGTTTCATGTATGTGACAAGTAATTCCTCTCGAATCTTGAATTTTGAGTGCATAGGGCTCAATCATAAAATCAGCTTGAAATTCTTTTATATTTATGTGTTTAATTCTTGGGACTGGATAGGTGCTTTTGCTGCTGACACTTCATTTGTATTGACTGTTTTGAGCAGATAGCATATTATTCATTTTCTGAATCAGCAGCTGTCAGCTCTTTCCGTAATCACCCATCTTGACTGCCGTTTCCAGGAATTCCGAAAAGATGAGCAGGAAGATAAGATGACCTCTAAGTGTTGATGCGCTAGAACCAGTCTCTCCCACTTTTTTGTTCCCTTTCAATTTTGTCCATCTCTCTATCTATTTCTCTCTCTTTTTTCTGTCTCTCTCTCTCTGTATTTTTTTGTCTCTCTATGTTTATTTTTCTGTCTCTCTCTGTCTATTTCTCTCTCTCTCTCTCTCTCTCTCTCTCTCTCTCTTGTTCTCTCTTTTTGTATCATCTGTCTCTCCCTCTGTGTCTCTCTCTCTCTCTCTCTCTCTCTTCCTGTCACATCTACCCCCCCTACACACACACACACACACACACACACACACGCACACACATGAGATGTAATGTAATACGGTATGAGTATTGTACAATCTGTTATTGTGCTTAATTAGTTTATGTGAAAATCTGTGTGTGTGTGTGTGTGTGTGTGTGTGTGTGTATGTGTGTGTGTATGTGTGACTGTCTGGCAGCCTGATTGAACAGGGACTGCAGAGGCAGCAGAAGTTTACAGATGAGTGGGTGTGAATAAAAGGGGGCCATGGTGGAGGGCCGGGACACAGATCCTGCAGTTCAGGGGCTTTGGGCTTATTTCCTACAGCACAGTTCCCCACAAACACACATACGGTATTGTGGTATTATATGTGCTTGCCTTCAACAATCATACAAAATGACACACAAGAAAAAACACACATTAAAAGCACAAGCCATGTAATTCTGACCTGAATGAGTAAGAACTCCATCCACCGTCCATTGTGCCATTCTTTGGAGCCTGGATAGGGCTTGAAATGTAAATGGTACCTTGGTGTGTGGAGTTGTTTTCTTTTTTATCACACAACGATGGTGAATGTTAGACTTACTAGTACAGGTTTTGTGTACCATTTATATGTATTTCACACTTTACCAGTAAAACTAAAAATCTGTATGTATATGTGCTAACATGTATAAACCTTTTAGTTTGAAAACTTACTTTTTATTGAAGGACTCTGCTTAAAATTTAAGTCAGCATTTGCAAAGAAGTAAACAAATCACTTGTGTGGAATAAGTGTCTGGATAATAAGAAACCAAGTGTGGGACTTGACTGCATGTACAGTGTTCCACCACTAAGTGTCTCTGCATCAAACCTCAATCTTCCAGTATTAAAAAAGAACTACTAAACATGTGGGAACTACGTGAAACCCATGTTGCTTGAAATTAAATGATACTGTAATGCCAAACAATGAAGCTTTTCTCATCAGTAAAACCTGATTTCCTACTGCATCTGTAGACAGATGAAGCATGTTATTGGGAAATCGGACACAAAAGAGGAACAGGAGGGGTAAGGAGGCGTAGACAAGGGAAATTAAGGGAGAGGAGAAGAACTGAAAGTGCCTGTGGGATGCACTCTTAAGAAAAGGTATCAAAAGGGTTCTTTGGAACAATACCTTAGAAGAACCACTTGGATCCCTCTAGAACCTTCTTTATACAAATACTTAAGAGCTTTTCAACCTAGTCTCTATCTCTTGCATCTGTACTGTACAGACAAGTACTGCAAGCAGTAAAATCCACTGTGTTCTTTGAACAGAAAACATACGAACTTTTTATTAGAGGCAAATGTACAGCTTTTCTAAACTGTGGGTCCCGTCCATATGGTGTAGACTAGAAAGGTGGGCATCAAAACAAGCAAGATTGGGGGCATACTGCCAAGACACACATGCACATGAGGAAGTAATGAACACCTGTTATGTGCTGAACTTCTACTTATGCCTGAGAGTCTGTTTGAAAAGAGAAGTGTATCAGAGTCCTGCTGTAATGTTTAATACATGATAACTGAAGTAAACAAGGATATAATTTCACTGCTGGGAAAATGTTACATTACTGAAATGCTTCATACTAAATTATTATCTTCATGAAAGTCCTGCTAGTTGGATTATGTTGGTGATTCTCACAAGCAAACATGAACTTTAATTTGAAGGGTGGGGGGACCTTACAATGCAGTTCCACGTATGCATGAAATCTAAAACCCAGACACAGAAGTGAAAATGTGTAACGTCTCTTGTTTGGCCAAGAACACATCCTCTATGACTCTGATATTAAATTTCAGAGAAATGAAACAATCCTCCCATTCACTTTGTTATAAAATAATGTTTATTGATTGTGCTGTTGAACATTTAGGCCTGATCATTTTGCCGGTTCTTCTGTTAAACGGTCCAAATTTTGCCAGACTGTGTAAGATAATGATTATCTTGAGAATAAGCAACTTAGCGTATTATATTTATACTATATTCAAGAGAAAATGATCAAATGTTCTACTCAGTGTCAGCCATTGAAGTTTCTACCTGGAGGGTAACTGCCCACAGCTCTGTATTGTGAAACCAACATGCAACACTGCTATATAGAAATAGACAAGGCTGTTATTATTCGTTGTCTTATTCTGTTCAGCTATAAGGTAAAATACACATATCATTCCTGCAAAGAGGTGCAGTAAACCACGTGCCTGTTCTATCATTTTGTTTTTAAAGTGCAACTTTTGTCACCAGATTATGAAATCTTTGAACAGAGTCTGTTGCTGTGAAACCGCACCACCTCCTTCTCCCTTTCCAACTCTCACCCGATCTGTATCTATTCACGTTCTTGCTGCCTTTCGTCTCCATCTCTTGGTCTCTCTCCTTATTTCCCCTTGCTCTTACTCTCTCTTCCTCATCTCCTTCTTTGTCACCTCATTCTCTCTCTCTCTCTCTCTCTCTCTCTCTCTCTCTCTCTCTCTCCCTCCCTCTCTCTCTCTCTCACTCTCTCTCTCTTTCCCTCTCTCTCTAGCTCTTCTCTCTATTCTTTGCCACTGTCACTGATGCCAAGAGCAGTTTGCGACAAGAACAAGCTGTACTGAGAGCTGAGCTGACACCCCTCTCTATCTTCCTCTTCTCTCTCTCTCACTCTCTCAGTCTGTCTGTCTGTCTGTCTCTCTCTCTCTCTCTCTCTCTCTCTCTCTCTCTCTCTCTCTCCCCCTGCCTCCATCTCTCTCATTGACTCTGCTTTACTTTCTCTCCTTTTCTTTCCCTCAGTTTCCCAACTCACTCTCTCTCCATCACTCGCTCTCTTTTTTGTTGTCTCTCTACTTTATCACTCTTACTGTTGCTTCCTGCCTCTCTCTCAGGATTCAAGATTCAAGATTCTTTTTTTTTCACATACATAGTTATACAAGTACAGCATGGCGTGAAATATGTCCCAGCAATGAGACTCTGCAAGAAAGTTCTCAAATGATTTCAATTAAATGAAACAGAAATTTGAACAGGCTGAACCAAGGTAATACAAATGACAGAAAATTGTATGTTCCAAATAGAAAAAGAATACAATTAGAAACAACATCTGTACAGTGTGCAGAAATGTGGTAGAATTATATATAGTACATATAAACTGTATGTGCTGTAAAGTGCGGTGTGCTAATTGGTTCTTTCTCCCACCCTTTTGCATGCTCTCTGTAAATCTTATTTCTCCTTCTCTCTCTCTCTCTCTCTCTCTCTCTCTCTGTCTGCCTTCTGCTTTCTGCTTTTCTCACCCTTACTTTCTCATCTCTTTCTTTTACTCCCTCCCTCATTAACTCTCTTCCTATTTCTCTCTCCCATCTTCTTTCTTCTTCACTCCCTCTCTTTTTGTCTCATTCTACCCATTTCTTTCTCCCTCACTCTCTGTCTCTCTTTCTCTCTCTCTCTCTCTCTCTCTCTCTCTCTCTCTCTCTCTCTCTCTCTCTCTCTCTCTCTC
>JBBPDE010000140.1:14706914-14729278 GCA_037974605.1 Nannopetersius ansorgii | reverse complement strand
ATGTGTATATATAGATGCACACAAAGAGGAGCTAGTCTTACCATGTGCTTCCTCTAAACATGCACTTTTAGTTCCTTCTTTGGTGGTCTGCATGAAGAGTAGGGCTGCATGATGTGAATAAAATACCATATGATTATGTTGCTGCAGTGGGTGCAGCAGATCATGGCTGATTTTGATTTCTTTACTTATTTGGCTGGGTAGTGTTTGCTCTGTATCCCAAGCTGCACCTTTCAGGGCTAAATAAACACACTGATATTAAACACTGATTTTGTGTGAGGTCCCCTTGGATGCATATGCAGAAGCAGCATTCAAATGAAGCATCCGTCAGTCGTCTGCATGTTGTGTGTGGGAACCAAGTACTTCTAAGTAATATGATGTTTTGCACTTTGCAGAACTCTTAATGTGATGCAGTTGTGTAGGTTGGTTAACATTTGTAGGATGTTAATGCTGTGATTTATTAAAACACATAAGAGCCTCTGGGATTGGTCAGGATTCTTGCAGCACGTAGTGAAATGTTTAGTAATTGGCTAAATGCTCATAAGCATTTTGCAGATGTCTGTGATACTAGTATGGCAAAGGCTAATATCATGATAATGAATTGCAAATATGTGCTGTTGCCCTGTTAGTAAAATACACATCAGCCCTATTTTGACAATTAATTTCACTCCCGGTCCGGTGGTAAATTCCCCCATGTCTGTGTTTACAGGCCAAATAAGCTACTGTTTTTTACCAAACACAGTGATTTGATCGTTTCAGTTCCTTTAGTTATATTTCCTTGTGTTAGAAAAAAGGGTTTGTGACCTTGGTTTATTTAGATGCACAGTGCTCATAAGTATATTAAATGCCTAACAAACAATACAAAACAAGGACTACTTTAGAACAGTCTCTCAATCATTACTTGTAGAGATGGGCCCTATCTGATATATCAGTATCTGGTCAGATATAGCTGTATATCCGATATCGGTCGGACAGCCCCGTTCTCTATATTCCAGCTCGCTGCTTGGTCTGGACCTTAAACTCGAAGCTGTGGAATAGGAGATGTCACCGCCCCCATACCATGAACTTGCGGCAACTTTAATCTGAGTGAGCCGTTGTTTTGAAATGTCGCTCGTTTTCAGAAACTTCAGTTTGGAAACGCCGAAAAGAAAGATGGCTACGTGTGCCGAGGTGTGGAAGTACGTTTGTGTCGTACAATACAACAAATTTCATCAAGCACCTGTAGAGATTTCACGATGAAGAGTTTATGCTAGCAAACAGGGAAAAGACACAAGGCAGCAGACGCTTGTTGATGTTTTCCAGAAATGCAACAAATTAACAGCAGACAACCCAAAAGCAAAAGGAATATTAGAGAAGACTCTTATATCTCCCTCAAGACCTCTTTGGGGTTCTTTAAGGGGCTATTTTGTGTTTTTACTTGGCTGGTTTTGCCCTCTGCCCCTCTCTCTATCTCTCAAAACACAAGGCTAAAGTTGGGCATCTCTTAACTCAGCCAGTCCACCTTAAATACAGCTGTGGTTAGATTACACTCTGCCCATGTCATGTCTCAGTTTTTATTAGTTTATTAGTATTTTTTACCCAGTTGTTGCTGCTAAAATGGACACACATTAACTATTTATTTGATTCAGCCATTATATTTGATATTTACAAAATTTTACAGCTGTTGCTCCTAACTTTTTGTGAAATGTGACATAAATAAATTCCTTTGGAATGCCTTTAAATTCAGTGTGGTTGTGTATATTTTTTTGCTCTTCTAATTAGTGCTTAGTAGTTTATTTATTCTGTGATGTAACCTTACTAACAAACAGCACAATTTTAGCAAAAATAATCGGAATCTGTATCGGCAGTCGTGTATCGGGATCGGATCGGAACTGGAAAAGCCTGGATCGGCACATCACGAATTAATTAGTCTGAGTGGTAGAACTTTTCCATCTACTCTACTCTCCCGCAGACTGCCTAAAAAGCTAGAGAAGAAAGAGTAACAGGAATGAAGCATTACTTTGTATTCACGATATCAACTCTTATTTTTTGTGATCAATAAACCCTTATGGGACTCAAACATGAAACTCACTTATGAACTTATGAACCAGTCAAATCCACATTTTTTACCCTTTTGTCTCTTCCTCTGTGCAACCACTTTTCTTCAGTTGGAAAAATAAGTAAAAATAAGTAATTTGTAAGTTAAAAGCTGACAAATCTAGATGAAGGATTCAGTGACTGGACTCCATTCCCTGTTGTCTTGTTGGATTAGTTAAGTGCTTTAATTACACATTTTGGTGCCTTTTTGCTTGTTGTCTTTATGTATCTCACAAACACTCCCACTCATGCATCTGCCTGTCAAAGAAAGCAGGTTTTGAAAGAGGCGGAAAATCAACAGCGGAACCTTAAGAGGATAATAGATGGAGGCTCTTGTCGAACTATCTGTGATGGAAGAAACAAACAAACAAGGCGAGGATGAGTGTGACTTAACTGAGCGAGCACTTTGGCACAGGACGGTGTGTGAAATGCACACACACAGGAAGTGAGAGAGGCAGTGAGCGTCCCGAAAAAGAGATGGAGGGGTGAATGGGGGCTACTGAGGGGGCGGTGATGAGGGGAGGCTGGTACGGACCCTGTTAAAAGAGGGACTGAGTGCCGGGAACAAAACCCACTAATGCAGGCAGCACTTGAGGAGCGTGTCCCCAAATGAGAGCCACATGACCAGACTAGGCATTCACATGCCTTTTTTTTCTTGCTCTGCCACACACACTCAATCAACTCCTGCCCTGTTTTACTTTTACTGTTAGCTTATTTTTAACTAGTTTTGTTCTTAGAATGTATTGAATTCCGACAAGAAAAGATTAAATTTGTTATAAATGAAATTCATAAATGCGGAAGGCTTACCGTTTATTTATGGCTTGCAAAAATCAACATATGAGGGACTAGGGCGAAGCAAATTTAGCTTCAGAACCTTCTGTCCAAGTTTGATCTGACACACTACCTAATGTTTTTGACCTGAATTCTGTCTCCTACATTATATTAAGTTGAACAGTGTTTTGAAATATTAAAAGTGAGATAAAAGCAGCTGAGAGAGCTGTGCAAATCTGAACTTTCCTGAATTGATTTGCTGTTCTCACTATGTGGAAGTCAGACTGTGATAACCTAAATGGAGTCTTGAGCCAGAGACTTGTTTGGGAAAATGACGTCAGGTTAAGACAAATATTTGAAGCTCTAATAGGTGACTGATTGGTTGGCTGGTTGTGTGATTTGTCTCTGTGTTTCAGGTACCTGTGGTGTAACAGTGCTGCCTGCTCTACCTGTACCAGACATCCTGAACTCAGAGCTGCTTAACTGGCACAGAATGTGTTTGAAATATTACCAAAAATAATATTTCAGCTAGTCTAAGAAGCGATCAACAATTGGTAGTTTGGTGCACTCTACCTTGTACATGTGTATTATGTTTAAAATATTTTCATGAAGGATTCAGCTGTGCTTCAGTGACCCCAGAGACATGAGAATCTGCTCTTGGTTCTGCAACAGTTTTACTTCTTACAAAGAGGCCAAGTCTTGATTAAAATCATGATTTACAAACACATACTCTGATGAGATTGGTTTTCCGTTAAAAGCTTGCAGAGTTGCAGATCTACAACTGTACAAGAAACTGTTGCATTGCAAGTCTGTCAGTGCACTCATCTCCAAGAGTACAGCTTGAGCGATGAAGCTTCATCAGTGGTATCTGACTGAAAAGATTGTGCCACAAGAACAACAAGGTGCTGAACCGCTTTGGAAAAGGGTTTGGCAAGCTATTTTTCTAAAAGCAGTCACTGAGCTGACAACCCTTGCCAATCTAGCTGGTCCAGATTCCTGGTTCACCTTTCAGGTTTTGCAACTTAATCTAGCCTTCTTGGTTGCAGATGTTACAGACTTTGCTGCTTATCAAGCTTCAGTTGTCAACCTGCAGTCACTGAACGCCATCAATGACTGCGGAGAGGGGTGTGAAGATGAGTTCTGACTTTCTGACTTCCTGTCGTTGGCAAAGGGTGAAGAACATTCCCAGGATGTTCTTCAAATTGTTGAACAAGATCGGAAGCAGATGATGATCCTGCGAAATTGCGAGCGAACCCAGAAACGGTGACATTCCCTCTCTTGGTGTTAATAGATTACCATCATTCGGAACTATAGTGGATGGACCTAGTTATCTTTGATATTTTTTGGGACAGCACTTTTCTAATGTTGTTTAGTTACTTTATATAAGTAACTTGTGAAATGACTTTGCAATTCAAAAGATTATGTTGTACTGATAAAATATCAAAATGTTATAATTTACTGTTTTTCTGCCATTACCTCAAAATTCTTGAGGATGATGGACCACCTGAATAACATTCATACTTTTTCAAACTTTACCCAAATATTTTGCTTGATAAGTGGAACAAATTTTACAATGGACAGAAGTGTTCTAGAAAAATTTCAAATTCATGGGGGATGGGATGCACCCTATTGCCCATATATCTAAATGAACATGTCCTTCACTGCTAGTAACCACCGTCATCATCGTGGATGTGATCCAACGAGATAGTAAATCTGAATCTAAACAATTCATTACACAGCCATTCTGTTAACTCCACTTTGGAATAAGAGGCAATATAACATGTATAAAATCATTGCCAGGTGGGGCTTTGGCTTTTTGAAATGGCTTGTTTAAGACCGACTCCCATTCAGATTTACTGTCCTGCTTAACACTCAGCCATATCACTGATGATGCCTAGATAAAATGTCACCTCAGGCCGGATTGAAAACGCCCACCATGACCCTGTCATGGATCTAAGCAGTGCTTCTCTCAGGGTCGTGCTCATACTCCATGTTCACATCCTAATGCTGCATTCCAAATCCATAAAACATTATTGATCCCCGCTAATGTAAGCAGAGCCCCAGAGTATCGCTTGAGTGGATCCAGATGAGGCTCTATTAAAAGGCAGGTGACGCGGGCAGTGCTGTGGCTCGGCGCGGGGTTGTGTGTCTGGTTGCACGGACTTGACAGATGAGCTCTGACACAGTTAAAATTAGGACTGCACAGTATAGGGCATTTTTGTCACTTGAGTGTGAATTTTCCCTTTTAAAAAAAAGAGTTAATGGAGAGAGTGTGACAATGGAATGGCCAAGATTTACAGCAACTGAGTTTGCTGAACAAATTATTTTTATTCTGAGTTTTTCCTTATTTTAAGCAAGAAAATGCAGGCAAAATTCATCCTGGATGTGCAGAATAATTGGCCTTGTTATTTACTGTTATTAGCACAATTAAAATAAATTTGGCCTCTTTATAGAAAAAAAATGTTTCAATATCTGCCATGGCATGTCATATTAGTGGTGATCACAGTTTGGTGTATGACTACAGTTACTTACAGAAAGAGGTTTTTAGGCTGTCGTAATACACCCTGTTCAGTTTCAGCCGTATTTTTGATTCTGAGGTTAAGATCTGATTACATTTTCACTTGATTCTGCAGAGCTATAATTGTACTCTACGCACCCAGTGTAATTCAGGGTGTGTTATATACAGTTAGAAATAGAAGTTCTCCAAACTTTCTCAACACCTGCCATGTCACTTTTTAGCAAAATAAAAAAAACGCCACCCACCACCCAGCTGTGTAGTTGTATTGGCCGTCCACTTTGATATTGATTTTGATGCAGGATTGAAATTCCTTTTCTAGGGATGCACCAATTGCAGTTTTCTTGGCCGATTCCGATTACTGACTTTTGTAAGTGTGATCGGCCGATATCGATTTTTCCGATACCAATTTTTTCCCCAGATAAAAAATTCGAGCTGCTGGGTTTCAACTTTTTTAATGTAACGTGGTAGTTACTTTCCCTGTTTACTGGTTACTTTTATAATAGTGGCATATGATAATGGCAACCCTACAGCAAATACTAACAAAAATCTAATTTTCTTTAATATAAATTTCTTTACAAATTGAAATAAGTAAAATGTAATAAATAATCAAATAAATAAACCCTCCAAAAAAGATTGGTTTATAATCGGCAATACGTGCGAGTGATCAGCCGATCACCGATCAGGCCGATCAGGCCAAAAATCGGCTGATTCCGATCCCTGGCCGATCAATCGGTGCATCCCTATCCTTTTCCACTTAAAAGTACTAATTTATATTGAAATGTGCTGATTTCTTTAACACCTAAATCAAATTTAATTATTGTTGGGTTTTACGCTTTGGCATATTGCATATATAATATAGTGTAAAACCCAGTAATAATGATGGTGTGTGCTATTGTCTTATACAGGCACAGTACAGCTGGTTGTAATGTATTTTTTGTATTTTTTTATGAATTGTGTTTGATTTTTGGTGTGAAATGTGCACATATTAAAATTCGTAACCCATGCCTTAGATATTTCTGTTTTTTTGGCTATGGTTTAAATGTTTCTCTGGGTGGCGTGAGGTTCTGTGTCCAATGCCTGCACTCATGAGCAGTGATTGGGTCCGACATGAAGGAAAACGTGCTGCTCTCACCCTTCTGAGACGCTGAGATGGAGACTGTGTGACTGCTGTGTGTGTGTGTGTGTGTGTGTGTGTGTGTGTCTTTCCCTTTCTTTCTTGCTGACTAGCGCACACAGAAGAATTCAATCAGTCCTTCTAAAAATGAATTCCAGCTGTTAACAGTTCAGACGTGGTCATTGTCATGCTCTTAGATCTCTGTGTAATACATCTTTGCATTCACATCAGCATTAGAAGTAGCTTATGCGCTTGAGTGGCCTGTTAGTGGGAAATAGTGATTAAGGATTACAGGAGAAGCCGTGTTTATTGCCAAATATAAAAAATGATTGTTATTGACTTTGTGCTTTCATAAAGACTTCAGAGCCGCAGAGCGAAGGCGGAGGCGTGTCTCTGGAAAGCAGAGGCAAGTGTTTTGGAGGAGCTGTAACGCCACAGTAGGCTGCTGAGTGCTGGGGGAGACTGATAAGACATCTGTGCATTTTTAAAAATCACATATATGCTTCTTTGGAGGGTGATGGAGAGTGAGGCAGGAGCTGCCGTCAATAGCTTACTGCTGATTCCACTCCCCTCTAGATTTGCCCGGCAGCGGTGCCCTGTGGAGAAAGCTCTAGTGAGGAGAATCTTAATAATTCAAGAACAGTTTCTTTGCTTGCTGAAGCTTGCAAGCGTGGTTGCAGGTAAGCTAACGTTTAGGGATGCAGGCTGGCATAGTCGAAAGAGGCACAAGACAGACTGCAGGCCCCTTTGACGTTACAGGAAATTCAGTGCAGAGACTGTGTGGTCGCCTCATTGTAAACTGCTGGCAGGCAGCTGCCACATACCAAAGGGAATAACCTCCACTGAACTTGTCCTGACTCCTCCATATGCTGTTTAGTTGATGGCCTGCCAAGGGGTGATGGCCTTTCATTAACAGTGTTTTGCACCTCATACGTGCAAAAAATGCTCTTCACCTAGATTAATTTGCTCATTTAGAATGATGTAAAAGATTTTGGCTTGTTGAGTAATGAGCAAAGGATTGTGCTGGAGAATACTCATATCAGTACAATCAATATGTTGTTAAATTCATGGATGTTGTGGTCATTTTAAGCATGATTCACTTTACCCATTTATTCTAGTATTTTCTGTATTTCTTTTACCTACCTAGAAAACTGTTATGAGTTTTGATTGCATCACCATGCACTAGCAGATGGGGAAATTATTACATGTGAAAATATAATTTTACTTGCTTTACAAGTTAAATGGTAAGCTAGCTCAGAGCGGTAAGCTAGCTCAGAGCAGAAGCTAGCTGATGCCGTGTTTCACTAGCATTTTTTTCTGGTTCGCAGTAACTAAGTAGAAAATTCGATTGATTAATGAAGTGGTTCCCAAATGGGTCCTGGAGTACCAACTGCCCTGGACATTTTAGAGTGGACCCAGATCTCAAAACTCCTGATCCATCTAATCAGTTAATTACCCAGCTGTTTGAGTTGAAGTAGGCGTGTAAACACACATGGGCAGGGGCTGTTCGACTAATCCACTGGGATTAATTAGTGATTACTAATGAACTGAGCCTAATATGCTTCATGTGTTTCTTTCCGCAGGTTTATAAAGGACTGGACATCATCACGAATAAGGTGACGGCGGAGGAGCAGGCGCAGTGTCCTCATCACATGATCAGCTTTGTGGATCCACTCGTGAGCAACTACACAGTGGTGGACTTCAGGAATAGAGTTTTGTCTCTAATATCCTTTCTGCTACTACAAGCCTGCAGCTATCATCATTTACAAATGAGACAGTTAACTGTACCAAAGCCTTTTTGGAAAAGGAGGGTTTTTTTTATTCATGCTTTAAAAGGTTTTTCCTCCCTCTGACTCATTCAAAGGTGTGAATAATTCAAGATCAGGTGTTTTGGTGTCCCTGCAGACATGCATCTCTTTGTAAGCATCTGCATCTGGAATCTGCCTCTAGAGGAACTATAGCCATGTTTAGATTTGGAATCATCTGTCATAATTGATGTTGTTTTATTCAGGAATAACTATAATATAATAGAAAAAATATTACACACTGGACACCAGAAGGTATTTTATGATTGAATATTATTTTGCCAAGAATCTAGAAGTTATTAAATGATGTACTAAATGTGACTATCTTTATTTTTAACACGTAATTATACTTATACTGTGTTCACCTGTCTGGACACTTTCCATCCTCCTACAAATTCCTGTAAAGTTATGGAGGGCTAACAATGTGAGGGCAATTTTATACACTTATCACAGAATTGGTTTTATATTAGCCTGTTATTTATTTATACGTTATGTTATGACATGCCAGTGCTGAGACATTAGTGCAGGGTTTGAATTACTGTAAAGTTTTCTTGCTCTGTGGCATTTCCGAGTGGGTTATGAATGTGCCCCCAACTGCCATGCGCACTAGGTTTCTCTCTCTCTCTCTCTCTCTCTCTCTCTCTGTGCGTGCGTGCATGCGTGCGTGCGTGTCCTCCTTTCCCCTGCCTGCTGCAGCAGTGTTTTTTAGTGGGAAGTGAGCACTGATCGTTGAGGATATTAATAGATTGGGGAGATGCACTCTGTGTGTTCGATAGCAGGGAGGAGGCATCACTCTGACATGGGAGGTGTGGCTCTATGGACACATATAGGCACTAACACTTCCAGCACATCCTCGCACATCCTCTCACACACACACACACACACACACACACACACACAACTGCCTGATGTTCCACATTGTATTTAGTTGACTCTACAAATTGCCACTCTCACCATAAGAGTAGTAGTTGCTGTTTTGGCAGAATTACACTAATGCTTCCTGCTCAGTACAGGAGTGGAACACAGTCTAATCGATGCTCATGATATCACAGACGGCAAGGGTGTTGTCCTCATTCAGTGAGGGATGAAGCTGCTTTCTGGAGCCATCTTTCTGCCCACATCCTCGTCTCTCTCTTTCTCTAGTTTTCTAGTTCTCTAGTTCTCTTATTCTCTCTTTCTCTCTCTAAGAGCCACAGCTCCAGCTCTTACTCTTGTGTCCCGTTGTCCCCCAGGGAGAACAGAGTGTAACAGGGTGGAGATGGGGGTGGGTGTGGTGGGGAATGGGCGCTTATGGGCCTTGCCTTTGTCAGATCAGTTATCTTATTACTCCTGGGAGGCTCTGCTGCTCTTTATTATAATCTGCACAGACGTGTGGAGGAACAGAGGTAATTGTCAGTACTGACAGAGCTGTCCAAGTGCATTTCTGAGCCCTAGTTTCAGTGTCATGCAGAGTGAACAAGTATTGTGACGCCATCCCAGACAAATGAATCTTGGTGTAATTCTCATGTATTTTTATCAGTCTGTCATATACTAGATATTTGCAACAGTTAATCTCCTTGACGTAACACATAGAGGACATTCATTGCCGCGAGAAACTTCCAGTCATCGTTGGAGGCACCAACTATTACATTGAATCCATTTTATGGCAAGTTCTTGTTGATACTGGGGTAAGCACATATATTAATATACTCTTTAAATCTGAATTTTAAAAATTCATTAGCAGTTGTCAATGAGTGCTGTTGTGTCTGCCCTGCAGCAGGAGAATGGCACTGACCTGAAGACTGACCTTGAGAAGCTGGGAGGGCCTGAACTTCACAGACGACTTATGGAGGTGGACCCAGATATGGCGGCCATGTTGCATCCCCACGATACACGCAAGATCGCAAGGTAGTGAGTGGAGTGGTTCAGAACGGGTCTAGGCTGCTCCTAGAGATCTGTTGAAACGAAGCTGTGATGTACAAATCTAGGGTTGTCAGCTCTGGTCTGACATTAAATTTAATTTGCTTTAGTCTTTATACATTTGCAGGGTTTTAGTCAGTAGTATTTTTTCTTTAGTTCACAACTGTACCAGAGGTTGTACCAAAATCAAAATATTATTTCTAGTCTTTGTTTCACAGAGCCATTCAAAGTGGTTTAAAACTGAAATTCGTCACGAAAAGCTACACTGTATGCCTGAAAGTATTCAAGCAGTTCTCATTAGTAGTTAATACAACCTTAAGGTACCTATTGCCTACACAGGTATTTACTTAAACACACACTGCTCATGTAATCTCATGTAAAACATTGCTAATAGAACATGGTAACCATGCCCAATGGCCAGTGTTGTCTAGAGGTGTAAGAGGCTCTTTAGGCAGTTATTCCTCCCTCCAGCACCTTTAGGATGAATTGCAGTGGTTCTTATGTTCCAGAACTACTTATTGAAAATTATTACCTGACCTCATCAATACTTCTGTGGCTAAATGCAATGCAATCCTCACAGAAATGTTCTTACATCTCTTTCCAGAAGAGTCAAGGCTATTACTGCATCAAAGGGGAACAAACCACTTATTAATGCTGTTGGTTTCTGAATGAATGCTGGAGGAGCAGGTGTCTCCAGTCATTGCCAGATGCATGAAGCATTATTTTTTAATCATGTTGAGAAGATTTTGTCTTGATACGTATCTTTCCAACTATTTTTACCTTTATCAGCCTTAAATACAGAATGTGTGTTGATTCACTGATTGGATTTTGATTAGCAAATGGCTATATTTGCATTGTGGACATTGTGGACCCCCGGTCCCTATCAGAAAAATAATGAAGTTTAATTTATAAAGTAAATAAATTGAAGTGAAGTGAATTTTTCTAGAAGGGCACGTTTTACATCAAACCACTCTGACTTTTACATCTCAATGTTGAAATTACACACCCATTTAAAAGAAATAATTGGATTTCCTCTTTTAACATTCTGTAATGAGAACAGAAGGTGTAGTAAACTGTCTTGGGTGTAATAATCTCGACGCTTTCACCCCTGAATGCGGTTTGGTGCTTAATTCTGGCACCAGTTGATAAAATCTGTCTCTCCACCTGCGTGAAGGAGTTGCCTGAGGGTGTGCGAGCCTGCCATGTTGCACACTCACTTTGCTGTGCTTAGATTGGTGTTTGATCACTATCAAGGGGCCAATTAGCACCTCTTCTTTGGGTTGCGATTCTGGCTCAGCTCATTTGGTTAATTGATGCCATCCTTTGTGCCACCGCATCATGTTTTGGGTGATCAGTCCCACACTCCCTCTGTCTGTAATAGATCTGCTGCTTTTGAAATGGCCTTTTTTCTCACAGTTCAGACGGCGGCCTCTGCCACTGTGACGAGGTGTCGCCTTATAGACAGGCAAAATGGCCACTAACTGAGTGTCAAATTCAGAGAGCAGTGTGATGCCTTATCTTAGAACCTGCTGTCAGATGTCCCTGTGAGTGAAATGAAGATTTAGTCAATCAATGACTGAACATTTGAAACCACTGACGGGTAAAACGAATAAAAATGATCTTGTTATAATGATACCTGTCAAGGGGTGGGATATATTAGGCAGCAAGTGTACAGTCAGTTGATGTGTTGGAAGCGGGAAAAATGGACAGTTGTGATGGCTAGATCAAAACATCTCAAATTGAAGGTCTTGTCAGGTGTTCCTGGTATGCAGTTCCTCATTCATGCACGTGTGGAGCAAAGGCCAGCCTGTCTCTCCTGATTCCACCTAAAAGCCCGAATTTCTGAAATACTTGATGTTGGCCGTGACAGAAAGGCATCAGTACATGAAGTACATTGCAGCTCGCAGTGTGGCTGCATACCGGTCAGCACATACATGCTGTGACCCTTGTAACTATTGAAAGTGGCTACAGTGGGCACGTGCTGGACCATTAATTTGGACCATTAAGCAATGGAAGAAGGTGGCCTGGTCTGATGAATCACATTTTCTTTTACATTATGTGGATGGCTGTGGGTCTTGGCGTTCATGTGGATGAACCTCCTACATGAACATTGTTACACTACACCCCTTCATGGTAATGATATTCCCTAATGGCGGTGGTCTCTTTCAGCGGGATAATGCACCATTTGGTGGTTAATTCTCTGTTCCATTGAAATTGAGTTAGTGTTAGACTGAAATTTAAGTTGCTATTTTTAAAGTCTAGGACTTTTCTAGACCAATTGTGACATTTGTAATTTATAAGATTAATCAAATTGATTGAAATTTTCATTTGTTGATTAATTGCTTTGCAGGAGTCTTCAGGTGTACCAGGACACTGGCATCCAGCACAGCCGTCTATTGGAGGAGCAGCGAGAGCAGAATGGGGGAGATGGTCTTGGGGGTCCTCTGCGCTTCTCCAACCCCTGCATCTTCTGGCTTCACTCCAATATGGATGGTATGATCATTCCTCCAGTCTGTGGACATTCACTAGGGTCGATGATGACCAATTTTAGCCCCTCTTTTGCCTTTTTAGTTTTGGACAAGAGGCTGGACAAGCGTGTGGATGAGATGTTGTCTTCAGGACTGATTGAAGAACTGAAAGGTTTTCACCATCGCTTCAATGAGAAGAAAATCCAGGAGAGCAGGTGATTAGCAGGCCTAAGCATTAACAAGAATGGTTGGAATTCAGGTGGCGTAATCAGTTTCTTCAGTCAGCACAGATGTCTTACTCTGTCATTCTTGTCAAATTGCCAAATGAAGTCAGCCTCTAAAGCTCTGAAAATAGTCTTAATATTTCCTAGCAGACAGAAAAACGCATGAATGAGAAATTGAACAAGCAGAACCTGTTTTCTGGACTGTTTGACATGTTCTAGCCTGTTGATACTGGGACACCGTGTTCTTGTGAATTGCTGAGGGAGTTAGGAGGTAAACACTTTTAATTTTCTTGGATACTCTTGAACGTGTAGCATACTTTAGGTCATTTGGTCTACTTTATATATTCAGATTCAAAAGTTTCCTCTATTTTATGTTCCCATATTGAATGTTCTGGGGGAGCTGGAAATATCTGCCATCACATAACAAATACACATACAACTTTTACTCATCATGTGAGATTCCAGTCTGCTGACTGAGACCGAGTATAGTGGGAATCTACTAACCTTTGCAACCGTGATCCTGTGTGTATATTGGTGGCTCATTAGTAAATCCACACGAAGTGTTGGAAACTTGACTCTGGTAATGGGGTCAGAGTGCACGGAAGAGCAGAGGATCATATTCTCATTCATGTTAAGCTACACTCACACATGTTAAACTGGAAATTCAATCTTAACTGTGACAGGATAAGAAATAAGCATTTTGGTTTGGTCTTTGTAAAATGCTGTATATAATGAAAATGATATATTGCCCAGAATTTGAGTTCAAATTCTGTCAACAGAAGCAATATTTGGTGCTTAGTGTTTTGAAATATGTGTATCTTACATCAGGGAAAAAAAACAATTTTTTTATTACATAGTCACCCCAACTTGTTTGAAAACATTCAATGGTAATTGTGATCCGATACCTTAAATTCAATATTGATACCATATAGATACCTGTTCCAACACCTTTTTCTGGCAGCAAACAAATATTCGATAGATTATCCCTGGGTGGGGAGCTTGTACTTGGGATTTAATGCTTTTGTTATTATTTCACAAAGCATATATCACAATTTGGATATTAGCACTAACCATATAAGCTCAGCTTTGGTACTTGACATTAACAGTAAACACCCAGTAAACATCCTACAACACAAATCATTCCAGCAAATTATTATAACTGCTTCCTTAGGCCAAAAACTGGTATTCAGGACAGCCTGACAAAGCACACACGGTTGTAACCACTGTTGTATAGTAATGCGAGGGGGAAAAAATCCAGATACTCAATCTACCTAAACCTAGGAGTTTCAGAAGCTGAAAAGCACTGCAATCCTTTAAAGCTGAATTCGGTTACTACCATGTGACATTCTTCCCTCCTCTCAGGTGACATCCAGTCCTGTTCTGTAATAGTGAAAGCTGTGGTTTCCACGTGAGTGACCGCATTAGGTTAAGGAGAACTGGCCCTGACATAGTCAAAGCTCTCATGTACAACATGAAAACATGTGCCCTAGTAGTTCATCCTTCTTAAAACCTACAGAAATGACAATAATGTTACTGATATGTTGATATGATGGCTGCATTGTAGTTAGCAAGGCCCTGCCATCTCTAAACACAAGGCAAACCCAGTCCAGACTCTTCTCTTTTGTGGTTGCCTGCTGGTGGAGTGAGTTGCCTTAACTGACCAGAGCAGCAGAATTCGTCCTAGACTCATCTATTCAGAGAGCATCTCGTCTCCTAATGCACTACTCTTACATAAAGATTTAGTACTCTCCTTTGTTTCTCACACTGTCCTGAAACTGTCCTGTGTTTCCTCGTATTGCAAGTCACTTTTAAAAGTGTCTGCCAAATGAATGAACGGTTGATTCTAAATGTGTTCACCACCCTGATAAACAGCTTAGTAGTTAGCTCTCTCTTGCAAAATCAGACAACTGCCCAGTAAACTGTTAATTTACTGCATTTGAAATCACTGAGAACATTAGCATCTTGTTTTTGGGTGTGGTGTATTTTGCCCAATCTGGTGACAATTCTGCAGTGTTCTTCACTGAGATTAATTCCAAGTTTCATCAGATTTCATGTTCCGAAGTGCAGTCAGACTTCAGTGACATATTTACACCCTCTCTTTTCATGCATTATGCATTCTTGTATTATCAGTAGTTCTGAGAATCCTTTATTGTGTAGGCTTTGTCTAAAATAGTGAAAAAAGGCACAATGTTTTGCGACGTTTTGGTTTCTGTGAGTAGTTATATGCTTTGGCGTGTACCATGATACTTCAGGATCTCCTTATGTTCGCTTAATAGAAATGTTTAAAAAAGCAACGTTAATGGTTGATTGTGAGAAGGTTATTGGGTAAAAGATCAGTAGATGTATTCAAACATCTGAAGTGTAGAACTGTGTTTTGTGTTAGACTAAGGGCATGGTTTAGGGGAAAGGCAGTGATTTGGAACAGCTGGTAACTTAACAGTATTCTTCCTTGTTGGACAGCATTACTTCATGGAGTGCAGGAATCTGTTCACTGTTGCAGTTTGTGTACAGGGCTATCACGGACTGTTCCTGGTGACAGTTAATTGTTCATTCATTGATTATTTCATGCTGGCTGCCGCAAGACACTAATGTTCCCACATGTCAGCAGATCTGAACTTTTAAGCTTGTTTGGTAAGGTGATGTTCTACAGTAATACCACATTTATTTTACCTAAAAAAAAATAGAAGGTTAGAAATTACAGATTACTGATTGGCTGGGTGTTTGAGGAGTTGGGCTGCTGTGTGCTGTAAGCAGTTTAACATCCCTGTACAAGAAGCAGCCCAAATAATAGTCTACAGCTGGGTTTCTCAACCATTGGGCCACGGACTGCTGATGGGCCGTGAAGGCTTTTGATTGGGTTGCGAAATCTTAAATAGAGACAGGCCATTGGTCCACAATGGCCTGTCTCTCAAAAGGGGGCAGCTAGTGGTTAGGGCATTCGCCCTGCGACCAGAAAGTCCGGGTTCGATTCCCAAGCCCGCTAGGCACTGCTGAGGTACCCTGAGCAAGGTACCGTCCCCACGCACTGCTCCCCGGGCGCTGTGTTCCTGGCTGCCCCCTGCTTCACTTGGTGAATGGGTTAAATGCAGAGATTGAATTTCGTGCTGTTTACACTGTGTGCTGTGGTGTGTTCACGTATGACAAATGGTCACTTTCACTTCACAATTGGTTATTAAATATCTTCCAATGTGGCCAAGTAGGCCTTGGCAACATGCTGTGATAGATAGGTGGGCCTTAATGTTAAAGAACCATTGGTCTACAGTACTGTGCAAAAGTGTGCAAATTGTTTAAAGCTATTTTTAGCACCGTGTGATGTCTTTCTGCCTGCAAAGTTAACATAAGAATAAATGCCAAAAACAAGAAAAAAGTAGAAAGCATCAAAATTAGTGTTATTTTTGGGGAAAAAAGATAATATTTTGTGAGCTGGTAAGGTTTGGTGCCAGATTTGTCCTCGATGTGTGAAACTCAGCAGCAGCTCCTGATTTAACTGAATGAAGGACTGATTGAGTCAGACCAGGTTTCTGATGGCAACTACAAGTAATGTTGGGCTTCCACAATGCGCTGATATACTGTACGTAAAGTCACTATTTACCCTATAATGTTTGTATTCATTCTTTTAGTTTTATTTAGCATGTTTAATGATATTAATATAGGAAAAAATACACTCTTCATCTAAACGGTGTTCAGTATTATTTTCACAGGTACCTAGACCTTAAGCATTGAACAAGATTGTGTTATGTTCACCAGTCAGTTATATATTATTGTGTATATATACTGTGGAGAAATCCTGTTTAACGTAATCTATTACGGAAATAATGCATGTTTTGTTTGGAAAATAAAGGTCTGTTAGAAAATTAATTATTGATATTGTAGTGTGTGCTGTTTCTTGCTGGTTGTGCAGCAATATTGGCTGATTGGCTGCACTGCGGAATGTGTGTGCGTTCCGTGGGTGGATGTTGATGACACAGCTCTGTCTGGGGTCCGGGGATGGGTGGGGTTGCGGAGAATTGATGTGCTGGTGGCTGACTGCCCAGAGTTCTGTCGCGACAGTCGGAGCCCCGCCCCCACCTGACCTTCCCTGCCCCCCAATCAGCTACTGTCTCCGCTCAGGCTAACGGCAACAGCGGCTGACCATCCTCTGACTGCGCAAACTGGCCACCCAAGCACTTTTCTCCCTCTCCACTTTCACTAGCCTTCTCTCCCCCACTTTCTCCGGCGCTCATCCCTCCGCTCTGCCTTTGTCTGCCTCTCTTCCGCCGGACGTCTCGCCTTTCACATGGTGCCGTCAAAAAGCAGGAAGGTCAAACTTTGCTCTCCTCTCCAGTCTCTCCCCCTGTGCCTCACACACGCGCGCACACTTTAATTCTGTCCGCATATCAGCCCTGTTGAACAGATTATGATGCTCTCCATTGTGAGGGCAGGCAAGAAGACGTCAAAATTCAATACAAGAGGTACATGAGATTATTATATTACGGTTAATTTTTTAACGATCAGTCCACTGTCGGAATTACAGCTGATAACACGTTCACGTTTGATGAATGAATCGTCATTAGCTTCTGCCGTTTCCGTTTCTTTCTACTGATCTGTGCATCGATAGCCAAAAATGTTTAATTTTCCTGGGTATTAAGATGCCTAACCGTCCATTACTCAGCCAATGAAAGGACATGTATTTGTTCATATTTTTATTCTTATTATCTTTCATTTAATTTTGAAGTACATTTAATAACTGTAAAGGAATTACATTTGGGAAAAAATTGAGACATAAGCAATATTGATTAACACCAATGCACATGTAATATAAGCTAGTGTGAAGAATTTTATTTTTCTGAATCCAGTCTGCTTCATAAGTAAGCATGTTATCATTCCTCAGGATCATTTATGCAGAACTTGAATAAATACAATAAATAATTTAAACTGAATTGGTCATGTCATAAAATTCAGTTCAGTGATCCATCTAGAAGTTTCAGCTGTCTTGCATTTATCACACATCATGTGTTTTTTAGCTGTCACTTCACTCTCAGCGCATGTAATCTGCATAGAAAAGTGTGTGGCATACTCTGGAGCATCCACACATGAACCTAAAATCACCATGCTTCTTGCTAAGCATGAGCTAAAGGGGTGAAAGCCTCCAGCATGGGACTGTGGAGCAGTGAAGCTGTGTGTCTGAAAAGATGCCGCCTGTTCAGTAATGTTAGACGGAGTTGGAGCTATGCTTGTGGTCCAAAATCAATCATCTAATATGAGTACCTGACCTCACTCCTGTGCCTGAATACCATCAAATTCTCACAGCAATGTTCCAACATTGTGAAAAATCTTCCCAGAATGATTTGTGTATTTCACTGTTAGCAAAACTTTAAATGACTATTTCCTAAAGCAATTCTGTATATTTTTTACATGTATCAGACACCATGCCTAAACACTTCTGTTTGTGTGGGAAAGTGAGTTAACGTGTTTTGTCGTGATCTGTGTTTCAGTCAAGACTACCAACATGGTATCTTCCAGTCCATTGGGTTTAAAGAGTTCCATGAGTACCTCACAGCCTCCGCCGACTGTCCGGAGGAAGCAGAGAAACTAAAACTGAAAGGTGATTCTCTCCTTTGGCCTCCAAGCATGACTTACTTTGCTTGGTCATTTCCTTTCAAATTCATTTTACAGTTGAACCAGTGCATCTTGGCTAGAGAAAACCGGTTTCAGACTTTCCCAAAGAAAGCGCAAAGGATCAAAATGTTCTTGAAGTTTCTTGAGATTGCTTTACGGTTGAATTCTTTTTGCCCAGAAGTGGATTTTTGGTAGATATATGGTTCTTTTTTTCCTGTTCATTCGTCCTTTCAACAAGTCTCCCTTTTGTGCTGAGTATAGAACTGGAATGCATTCGGAGTTTCTGAAAAGAAGAAATTGAAATGAGAACAGAAAAGTAAACTTTTACACTGAACATAAAAGAGGAAGGTGATTAGTCAAGTCAAAAAGGTTTGTTGTCATTTCTGCAATATATGGAGTACACAGTGAAACAACGATACTCCAAGACCGGGGTGCAACACAAAACAGAAAACACCACAAGATTTCAGTGTGGACAGGACAGAATACACAGAGTGCAAAGAGAACAAGAGAGTGAGTGCAAGAAAAAACTGGACATGATAACAGTTGCAGCTGACGTTTGATTGAATGCAGTATTATGACCAGTGTTTGCTAGCAGTGGTGTGCAAAATGCAGAACAGAAATAGACAACAATAAATAGTAGCAGCAAATATGTCTGAGGTGTGTTGGGTTGTCTGTGAATGCTGCATTCCTGTAATACTGTATTACTGTGCACTATATTGCTGTAAAACTGTAGTGCAAAAAAAAAATATTCTAGTAGTGCTTTAATGCTGCACTGCTGTAGTCTCTATCCCCCCCCCCCCTCCTTTTTTTTTTTTTTTTTTACTGTTAGTGCTGTACTGCACTGTCGACAGGAATCACAGACGAGGACACTGATCTGAGCCTGGTCTGAAGCTATTGATCTATCATTACTGTGTACAGAGGCATTTTGTAGGCCACTGGAGCTTTAGGCTTTATTTCAGATCTGTACATGGTATAATGTCTAATGGAGGAGATCCCGGTGCAGGGAGATGGGAAGAAATGATCCTTTGGTACCACTGGCAGTGCTATTTATCTGAGGCATTAAAACTATAGCTTCAATTTTGTCTCTGTATCCCTCTCTCAGGTATCGAGGCCCTGAAGCAGGCGACACGGCGTTATGCCCGGAAGCAGAACAAGTGGGTCCGCAACCGATTCCTCAAGAGTAAGAGCGCAGCACTTTCACCCTTTTGCCAAAGCAAACCTGTGAATTTGAGCAAAATCCAGGCAGAGTGCTGCTGACTTATAATGCCAGCGTGGCTGTGCTTTTCATCTGTGCTGTCCTCCTTTGCTCTTTTTGCTTTTTCAGTGTTTAATGTCGTGTGCGAGTGACTGAGAATGAGGGAGAGAGGTTTATTACTGGCGCTCAAGGCAGCGTAACACACAGTAGATTCAGTCCTACTGGGGAATGCTGCGAACATCAGTGGGAGCAGTGACTGTATGCCATGCTTCATGTTAATGCTTTGCTGTCAAGGGTTAAGTCTTTTTCTGACTCTATATTGCTGTGTGCAGGAATCGCTCTGTTGAACACATCACTGCACAGTACATGCAGATTACAGATGACTGACTGTTCATGGATCCACAATAGACACTGGTGTTATGAATGTCTGCGTATGTGTGTGTGTGTCTCTCTTCCCTTTCCACTCTTGGCATGGTTTAATGGCCAGGCAATCACAGCCGCCTTTAACGAGATGGGATTCGTACAGACCATTAAACACACAAACAAGGCAGCAGCCGCAGCCTGCATGGGCCTCCTGCTCAGACCTCCCTGGGCTGCCGGCCTTGCTGTACACACCAGCTGTAGAGAAGGAATAGTGGCACGCAGTAGAAGCAGACCTGAAGCAGAGTGATGAACAATATATAGACATTTTATTTCATATTTTAATTGTTTTATTCTAACTAAACCTTGTCTGACCTTTTTTTCTTATTAAAGGGAAATTTCACCTATTCCACCCAAATTTGACATCCTCTGAACCCTGATCAGAATTGTTCACGGCACTAGAAAACTGAACCATGTATGTAAAGAGTTTAACACTTCTAAAATCATCACAGAAAGCTATTACACATTTCTTAATGCATGACTAAGAGCCTCATGCAGGGTAATATAGGGCAAAATAGTCCTCAAATGTAAGTAATTTTTTTTTTCAGTTATTTAGTAAATGAAAATATTGTATTTGCATTGTAGACATGACCTCTGGTTCCTAATATCACCACACTGGTCAACAGAGCTGGTCATTTTTCTTTTTCTATGGTGAGTTGTTCTGACTTTCCCATCTCAGCGCTTTATATATAAAGACATTTTGAAGAGTAAGTGGAATTCCCCTTTAAATAGAACAGAAAATGAAATGTTTAAGTGTCCCCATATTTTTGCCAGTTGATGCCTCAAGTGGAAGGTGGTGTCCAGATAAAGTGGAGAGGGAATCAGGGTGTGATGAAAAAACAGGCTGTGACTGGATATGCTTGAGGCTTATTTTGTTTCTCCTCCCTCCTCCAACCAACCCCTCCTACTATCTATCCATCCACCCATCCCTCCCATGCTCTTTCTGTAATGGTTCACCATCCGGTGGGACCCCCTTTGATCCTTTTCCCGTTCTGCTCATTGACTAGATGTCAGCTCTCCCTCCTCCCACACCACCAGCACATCTCTTTACTGTTCCACCACAACAGCAGAGTGTGTCTCGGATTTCCTGTGCTAGTCGTTTATCTCCCAAACCCCCTTCCACCGCCCCCCATCTCCACCCTGCAGTCATTGTTTCCCCAGTTGCCTGCAGGCTCTGCCTTCTGTACTGCAGCTCTGAGGCTGGTGTGCTGAAGATGGCCCTCTGTCCACTCCCTCTTGGCCTATTAGCAATCCAGTTAGCGCTAAAAGGATGGAGTGGAAACAGTGGCTAAACCTGATTAAGTGTTTGTCTGTCTCCTGCCATATGGCCCCACACCCTGCTGCCCCTAGGCCTTCAGGTTGGTGTGTACGGCTGCTTCGGTGGTGAGAAGCGATGACAGAGCAATGAAGGCTTTTTTAATGTTTAACATGGGAATGATGTGGGTTTTTTTTTTAATATGTCTGACCTCATGATGACCTCATTCATTATGATTCAATACATCATAAAATTGTAGATTTCACCACAATTCAGTTCGATTTAATCACTTTGCAATTCAGTTATTTTTGAAAACAACTAGATTTTATTTTGGCCTGCCCTTTTTTGAATATCAGTTACGATCCAGACATTCCAGAATCGCTTCAGTTTAATCATTACTTTTGGAGGGGTGCATAATATTAGTTTTAAACACTCCTGGTGTTTTTTTTCTTCAGAGATATTGTACTGCATTTACAGATAATTAGTTTGGTTTTGAGACCCTCAGACCTGTGTCACATTAGCCACTTTGTGGGGGCAAAAGATGGAACTCCCACAGTAGCCCACAAAATGCTTGCTCATTGTGATTACAGTGTTCTCCGTGCCTCCATCAGCACCACCATCAGCTGCTTACTGAGCTGCTTTTTAAGCCTGTGGACTTCAACTCTCCGTCCAGTGCTTGGCCTACTATCCTACTCCATACATGGTCAGCTGATCACTTGCCCTCCTGCTGTTACAACTGCAGTGTCGTTGTCCTCACTAGACCTCTTTTCTTTTGCCTTACATTGCCTTTATTGGGCTCCTGACCTGCTTTCGGTCACAGTTAACCCCCGCCGCCAGGGCCTCATGGGGCCCTCAGCTGACCGCTCTAATCTGGTCAGCATTAGCTGCCTGGAATTTGCCTGTGTGACGGTGAAGAGGTATTTTACTGATAAATGATGATTGGCTTAGTATAATTATATGGGTCTTAACATAAAATCCTCCACAGTTAAAGTTTAAAACTCATATCTGACCAGAAACCCCTGTA
>JBBPDE010000140.1:14647200-14685905 GCA_037974605.1 Nannopetersius ansorgii | reverse complement strand
ATAAAAGCTGTTTAACCGCTTTTATCAGTCATACTCTTCAGTGACTGACTCTCTCACTCAAACTCCCGTGCACTTAAACTCCAACTGCTCCAAAAACATCAAGCTGCTGTCATGAAGCAGATTAGCAGGCAAATGAGCCTCTAACCGTCCTTTGTACTGGACTAACCACCTTTAGACACCCATTAACTCTCAAAGTATTTCCCTCTCTCGTTCCCGCCCTCTGCAAGGGTGCCAACGGCTCACGCTCATCCTGGCCTGTGTGTTTGCCTTGCCTTGCACCTGTCAACGGACCCACTCCACAGCCTACCTGGAAACTTCCCAAAAGTGTGGCTGTTGGCAGAGACCAGTCAAACATGAGTCATCAGCAACTCAGGGGCTTTTTACCCCGTCAGGGATGGACAGCTGCTGCTGGTTGCCCTCACTCTCCCCCCAAATGGATTACTTTCATCTTAACTGGACATGTCTGTACATGGTACATAGGTCGACAGAAAATATCCCTCAACACTGGGCTTATTTATTAACAGCAAAGGGCCCAAAACATATCTTTTTAAAATAAGTTGTATAAGTTAAAATAAGTAGTATGGAAACACTGATAAAGTTTAAAGATGTAAAAGAAACATCTTTCACTATTTTTTTTAAAAAGTTTTTTGTGTGTTTTTGTGATGTCACAAACAATCTAAGCTTTGAAAATGAATCTAAGTTCATCTAACAGCATTTTGGTTACAGGTATGTCGACATGGTAAGTGCATGTTTCAGCCTGGGCTGCTTTTTGAACAATTCACAACATGGGCCAGTCACTCAAAACAAAGGTAATCTGCATATATCATCGGTCTTAAAGACACACTAAAAAAGTGTTTGGTATGCAAACACACAAAAAGTACATATGGACCCAGGAGGTATGTAAGAAATGGCCCATTTACGAAGTAACTAATACACATAATTTATATATTGATTACATAACAACTATGAAGTCAGTATATACGTTATGTAGATTGTCAATTCACATACAGGCTCTTGCTGTTTAAAAGAATGTCTCAATCAAACATGGTTTTTATACTGAATTAATGCTAGTAGCTACCAATAACATCATTAAAATATGCATGTAATTGGAATATCCATTTATGGTTTTATTCACAGTCATGATTTCAGGTCCATATGTATGAAAGCCACTGTCCCGTGTTTTGATGAATGTTTAATTTTGACGATGAATACAACATGTGTTTCTTCCACAAACTGTTAGTTTTGGGGTTGCAGGTCCTTCTCCAAAAATAATTACTCCAAAGTAATCATAATCGAGATTTTGATTTTAGGCCAAATCGCCCAGCCCTACATAACAATACAAAGGCACTCTGTATACACACGTAGTGAAAGGTGAGGTCACCACACACATGTTGTAAGCTATGTTTAAGTCAGTAAGTGGGTCAAGAGACTGATGGAGGTCTTCATTTAGCTGCCCCTGGTGCAGTCCACCACGGAAAATGACACATGATCATGCAACTTGAATGGCCCACAGCACAACTTGGTCCTTCATGAACTGATTGTACCTTTTGGAATTGGTCCTCCAAGGAGCTGGTATCTACCTCTTTTGGGGTCTTTTTATAAATCCTCCCATAATGGTGTTCCAATAATAGCCATGCACACACATTCCATATCTCATCTCCAGTGTCCTCCTGCCCTAGTTTGCTGGAGAAGAGTACTTGCTGAACTACCTGTGTCCCCAAACCTTTTGCTGGATTGTTGCACTGCAAGGTGCCGAAATGATGTACCTAAATCTGCCTGATATATTAGATTGGATTATTTTCATTTCAATCAATTATACTAAATTACTCTAAATAGTCTTTTCCTAGATTATTTCCTGATCGAGTAAGAATGTGCATTATCCTTTTTTAAAATACTCTGCTGCCCCCTTGTGGCTGAATCTGAAAAGACTGCTGTGTAGACATTTTCATGTTGTTATTTATTCATCTTAGTCTTCCTATTATTTCTATTATAGAGATTGCAGTTTGGTAATATTCCTCATAAAGGAGAGTCATACTATAATGTAACTGCAGCAGGTTGCTCATACAGATGCATGGTGTCAACTTTATAGATCTGTGTGCTACTGAACCTTTTTGAACCATCGCTTCCTACTGTATTTTTTTTTAATCCTTGCTTGGAATGAGCAGAATATATTCCTATTAATCCTAATAATTACAAACAAAATGTCTTGTTAATTCGCAGATTACATTCTTTTGCCTATACAGGTGGTCTAAATGAAAAGCATGTCATTTCAGTAAACAGGGCTCTGTATGAAATAATGTTTCCTAATGTGGAGAATGAATTGTTGAAGTAATATATTTTACATTTACGGCATTTATCAGACGCTTTTATCCAAAGCGACTTCCAGTCCCTAACTACAGGGGACAGTCTCTCCCTGGAGCAATTTGGGGTTAAGGGTCTTGCTCAGGGACCCAGTGGTGGTTTGCTGAAGGTAGGATTCGAACCCATGACTTCTTGGTCTGGAGGCAAGTATCCTGAGCTACCTCCACCACCTTTTCTTGTGATTTATTGACGTGTCTGATACCAAGCTCTGAGCTTCATCTCTGCAGTCTTAATGAAAATGCTGGCTTGTCCTCATATACCGGTCTGTCACACACTGGCTTTTGCTTAAGCGCTCACCAGTCCTATGCAGATTTGTTTTACACCAGTGTTCATCATAAATAATGAAAACTTTCAAACTCATTCCATTTACTTGATTAGCCTTTCCTGAACAAGGACAATCAGTCTACACCTACTGAGCCTACCAGGGAGCTGGAATTTATGGTAACACTGAACATACGGAGCGTTACATTAAATGTAGTAAATTGTATTTAATTTAACCCTAAACTTAAAATTTACCCTAATTTGAACTTAAGTCTAAGCCAAATCAAAGCCTAACCTTAATTCTAGCCCTGATGCTCCTGGTAATCAGTTTAGTTTCGCCAGATAGTTTGTTAGCAAATAGACAATTTAGGGCCCAAAAAAGTGTGTCTAAATGTATTACCACACAGTAAAAATCCTCTCTTGTGTCACTTGACCATTTTAAATATGCCACTGCTTTAGTTGGTTTGATCTGATTCAAAGTTGATTGGTTTTATAATTAATTTTAAATTGTTTTAATATTCTTGCTGTAAATGCACATGCTTGAATCTGCCTTCCTAAGAGGCCTTTCATTGTGTTTAATCTTCATTGCTGCACTTTTATTGTGACAGGTTTTGGTTGTGTGTTACATTCCGTACTGCACTGCAAATGAGAGTCACCCTCAAGGAACCAAAGTTGGCATAGTTTTACTGAGATCGTGTTGTAGTATGACATACTTGGTACCTGGTCTGCTATTATTAGAAAAAGCTCACCTGCGTTTGCCAAGGCATTCCCAGTGTTTACAGCTTGGATGGATTCCTTTAGCTTTATTCAGGCCTAAAGTCCTTAATGGAAAATGATTTATGGGGAATTAGTTCCACTCCTAATGCTAGAGGACAGTACTGTCAGTACCATGGACAGCAGCACCCTGAAACAATGAATGTTTTAGGTTTTTTTTTACAGTGTTTTACTGTCATCTAAGTCCTGAGGAGTAGCTTGTGATCATAATATGAAATAAAATTTGTAGGCACGCGGGGATGTGATCCTTAAAATACTCAGGATTCAGGCCAAAATTACTAGATTGAATATTGGAAAAAAGTCTAAAATATCACACTATTGCTCAACTAAATTTTGAGCAACTTTGCCATATAATTGAATCTGCAGATAGTAAACAGTAAACCCCCCATTTTATGTGGATCAGGAGTCATGGATTCATTCATTCACTTAAAAAAAATCAGTTTTGCACGGAAATCCCCACAATAACGCAGAAACTGCAAATATCCTCTGCCTTCCTTTGCTTTTTTTGTTGCAATAAATATATTTTTTCTGGATGTTTCACACAAGGTGGGGAAAGCACTTGAAAACAATTCAAACTCCACAGTTCATAGATCAGGTTTTATTCACAGTACTTTTGTCCAGCAACCTTCCAAGTTGCATATCTTGGCGGGGAATTTAAATTACAAGAGGCCGATACGGGTTTACCTTTACATGCATTAGGCTGAGTTTAAAATTACATTAAAGTGTTCTGGGAGCATATTTGGGATATTTAGTGTTAACACTATAAAAATAGGCATTTTCTTTACCAAAACACAGCAAAATCGTTTTTCACTATGCGCTCTTGGAACGTAACCGCCGTGAAAAGCCGGGTATTACTGTATAGTAGTTTGAATAGGACAATAGAACTGAAGATCACAAACAAAACTGAACGTAATAAATGACAAGTTTATTGTTGCACAAAATGTACAAAATAACAAGCAAATGGACAGTCCCCCCCTCCCCCATCCAACCTACCCTTCTCATCATCCACCAATATGAAGTAGGAGATTTTGGAACCTATGACTACAGCAAGTCCAATAGTCCGAGCCAAATGCATGGTTTCTTACAGACAACACACACCCAATTCAGATTCACTGAACAATTGAAAATGAATAAAAACACCGTATTTACACAATCTTGTCCGAAGTTGTACAGCATGCCATCTATAGATTTATACAGAATATGTCTGTGAACATACGCCTGTATAAAAAATATACTGTAAGATCAAATTAAGTTAGACTAAGGGCTATAGACATTGAAAGTACAACACTGCGTTTTGTTGTTTTAATCTTTTTTTTTAAATAATTTATAGTTTTAATACCCACTCATTTTCTGTTGTGATCTGTTTTCATATTATTATTCTTTTAAATTTACGAAAAAAGAAACATCCTCTAGCTGAATTTAAGCACATTTGTTTTGCAGGCCTCTTAGGCGCCTGGAAGAAAATCTTCCACTTATTCACGTATTTACACCGAGACATTCTGAGTTATTTCTGCTCTACACCTTTTTTGTGTGTGCATGCGTGTCTGTGTCTGCAAGTATGTATGTGTGTGTTTGTGTCTGTGTATTTATCAATATGTGTAAATAAGTATTCTGTATGATTTCCAGTGTTGTAGGAGACTAGACCTGCCCATCAGTTGATTGTGTTCTCTAAAAGGCAATGTCATGGTCACATTTGGCAATAAGTTGTGATCGTAGAAGATGTACGACTACTGTCCTTCCGTTGCTGTGATTTTTTGTATTGACTGCACGCTCCCAAGAGGTCAGGTTAAAGTGGCTCATTTGACCCAGGGTCTAGAACATGACCACTCGGTCAACTCGCCCTGTAATGGTCTCTTATCAGGCCGCAGATGAGAAGCAGTGGTACGGAAGCAGCTGTGATGCCGAGTGAAATGGGAGTGGCTTTTGAAAGACTGTTTCATGGCTTACTCAAGAGTTTCAAGAATGCCCTTTCCCACAGTTCACTGGAGCAGAAAAACCCTAGGAGACGTTCTTATATGTACAGCCTTCTTTCTGTTCATCCTGTATTGGCACAAACAGCTTATTCGAAAAACAGATCACTGCCTTTGCAGTCGTGACCGCAGCTGAGTATTGCTGTACAGCACTAGTGAACAAGTCTAACAAAATGCTTAACTTCTTTACAAAACTATCCTGTGCTTTTTTTTTAAATGTTTTGGAGTATATACAGCAACATAAAATCTCATTTTATAATCGCCGGTGGGCTTCTGTCGAGAAACGCAGAAATAGCATGATTGATGTAATTGATGTCTGATTGCATCACGAGCGGATCCTGTAACTCACAGGAGGCAATAAAACAGAGCGCAATTGTTCCAGGAAAACTGCAATGGAGGAAGCATGGCAACGATGAAGAGGCAAATGTGTTAAAAAAAAAAAAAAAAAAGCTAAACTATACACATCATGTCTAGCCATTTTCAAACCTTTAAACATGAAAGGGAGAAGCTGTCATCGTTTTCTGTGTGCAAAAATAATCTCCAGAAGTATATGAACCCTTTCTTTGCTGATCTTCTGTTTCTGACCATATGGATTTAAATATATTCATCTGTTGAGTTGAGTGTTGTCATCTGATGAGCCGTGGTTCTGTTCCAGTTTGCACTTCAAATAGACCTAGATATATATTCTTATATATATATCTCTCTATATTCTTTTTACCCATGTTTTCTTTTTTTACAAAATCAGAGACATGAACAATCGACAATATATATATATATTTATATTTATATACTTTTTCATATTCTTTTCTCTCTTTTTAAGGTTATTGAAATTGAGATAATTTTGCATTTTCATTCTTGTAAACAAACAGGTTTCTGAGGTTGCATCACCCAAGACTGCCAGACTGCCATCATGTCAGTCACTTCCGCTTTTCCTCTTTCGTTCCCTTTTGCTTTCATCCCTCGGCACTTCTCATTGAAGCAGAGCGCGGATTTGTTTCGAGGTGCTGTCGTCGTTTAGATGTCTTGTTGTATACCTGCAGGTGAGAAGCGGAGTGTTAGATGACGAGTAGACCAGCTAAAACACTTCAGGTCTTGGAACATATTGGTTTTCTAAACACACACTGACACACACCCCCTAAGGTAAATGAAACCTATTAGAAATTCATTCTGTTGTAGGCCCTTCAGGTGTGGTGTCTGACTTGTTGGTGTTCCTGGTTCCTACAGTCTCTCTTTAGAAATGTAGCAGATCATGTAATCTCATGTTGCCAGTTGAAAAGCATGTATGTAGGTAAACAGAGTTTTGAAGAGTGCTGAAGAATAATGAAGACAAATACAAATAAAAAAGTGGTGATGGATATCTACAGATTACCCACTCACCCAATTAGCCTTTGTGCAATTACAATTTAAAAATAGGGTATCTCTTTAATATTCACAGTTCGAGTGTTGTATAAGAACAATAATGTTATCCCTAGGAAGCTCTTCACCTTCACCATGATTGCTACTTGCAACTTTTTTCAACCAACATTTTTAACATTTTTATTTTGCCTTTATATGAGAAATTATTTTTAACTTTTACGTGTATAATGTACATATAATGGGAATATGTTTTAGCACTTAGATTACTTTAATATATCTGAATAAACAGTATTATGTATGATTGATATATCTTTATATATACAAAGGCACAAGAGGAAGAGGATCCTTGAAGAGGATACATGCACTAAAATTATATTAAACAAAAACAAAAGAACAAATGTGTCTGAATAATTCTTGCCCCTCACTGTAGTGTAAACAGACTGTGGGGGTTAGGGGTTTGGGTTCTGCGCATCGGGGATCTACTACATCAAAGCTCATAAATGTTCATATTTATGACATCACAACCATGAGCAAGGGAGAAATGAACAGTGCTTATCTACTACATCAAAGCTTATAGATATGTGCACAGTTATGACATCACAACCACGGTGAGGTGGGAACTAACCAGTGTTTACATACTACATCAAAGCTCATTAATGTATTCAGTTATGACATCACAACCATGATGAAGTGGGAACTGAACAGAGCTTATCTGCTACATCAAAGCTCATACAGCTCTTTAAACATACAGTACAGCCCATTCACATTACACACACAAACACACTTTCATACACTTCGACTCACCTCAGTGCATTCAGCAATCCCTCCACGCTGTTTGAAGGTTGCTCTTTCAACACCTTGATGCAGCCCTTCATCTGCACAACACACACACACAGGCATACACAAACAAACACATACTGCTTTAGAGAAAGGTCACCCCTTTCTGATCCTCACCCCTGCCGTGGCCCACACCCGCACACTGCCTAATAAGCAATTCTGATGCACAGAACACTGTGCAGAGAAACTGATGCTCTGTGAACCGAGGAAGAATGGATATGTTCTTGGTACAGTACTGAAGGGTTTTAGTTTAATGAATTTTGGGCATTAATTTGACAGATTATTGACAGATCATGAATAGTCTTTTTAAGTTAGACCTGAAACACTTTCACATTTTCTCCTCAATTGCATACATATCACATAGATACAGTCATGCGACCTTAATGGGAACAATTAGATTAGAATTCATCAGTGCCATTCATTTCAATGCTACCGTAAAAAATTCCCAACCATGTGATGTTCATGTGATGTCGCTGGTTTTAAAATATTGATAGAGGGGTCATTTACAGAATCAAATATGAACTGCCAAGGTTGAAAGATTGTATGTGATGAGTCTGGGAAATAAGGCTTTGCTATGTGAATGCAGTCAGAATGTCTTTTTAAGAAAAATTTGGGAATACATTTTAAAAAAACAAAAATATTTAGGAGTCTCTTACATCAATCTTGGAGGTTTTAGCGAAGGCACCCACGGGGTGAACATGATCATAGAGGATAATGACGCCCACCATCACACGCATGCAGAACAGCATAGTGTCTGTGTTGGTGAAACGGCAGCGGTACTCCCTGCACAAATGGAACAGTGCCAAGTTAAACCTTCTACAAAAGTCATGAAGCAGATACTGTTTGAAATGCTGGCACAACATGAAAGGACATAAGATGGTACTCTTGGCCAGCGCTTACAAAGTCAAGATCTGGAACGATTTTTTTGAGAATTAAACAAGAACTCTCAAGAAGGAAAGAACTTACGGAGTTTCCAGCATGACCCGGCACACACAGGCCATAGTGCTCAGGCAATCTGTGGTGTCCTCAATGGGCAAAGTCTTGTTCTGTAACATCCAATAGTGGGTTAGTGCATTACCAGTGACAACCTCTAGATGGCAACAACACTTAGGCACTGTGATGTAAAGTTAGAGTTTCTTTCATGGTTTTAACTTGCCTCTGACACAAACTTAGTTGTGGCATTGCTCAAGGTTTTCAGCATAGGCGTGGCTTCCGCATAAAACAGCGACATCCGATTGGCCATCTCATTATTGACTTCATTCTCTGCCTCTAACTGCAGTAAGAACAAATATTGGATAGTATGCAGGTTCTGAAGCTCCATACATGAGTCATTTGCATAAGCCAACTCAGCAGAAACTACACACAAGCTAAACTGTCCATTTTGGTGCACTGATAAATTACCTGCTGATTGTTCAGCCTGTTCCTGCTTATGGTCCTCCTGTAGTAACTGAAGTCATTCTGAATGGCTGGATTTGTCATCTAGGAGAGAAGATACAACTCATTCAGGACACGCACTAATCACCCAGCAAGGCATGTTCCAAACGTATACACGTGGTTTCTGAAGAGTGAAGATATATCACCTTGAGCTCATCAAAGCTGAGAGTGAAGTGCAGGATCTCTGCAAACTGCTTAGCCAGAGCCTGCTCCCTCTCCAGGTGCTGCATGGGGGCATACGGAGGGCTCGTCAGTGCCTCCAGCAGGCTCCGCAGAGCATTTTCTGGAAAGATGAACATTACACAGCATTCGGGGATGAATTACTGACCAGGCTAGTGGGGCCAGACCCCAGAGGTCTCTGGCTACCAGGGACCTTGGGGTCTTCAGACCACAGAATGAAAACGACTGAGGTCAGTCCATTGCAAATGCAAAAAAAAAATACTGAGGGCTTGGTATCCGTGAATCTAGTTAGACATTTTCACAAAGTGCTGTTTATTCTCTCATTTTTGTTTTTCTTTTGCTATTGTGAGTTGTGAGTGCCTCTGTGATAGAGGGCTACAACGACACTTGTGCCTAAATGCTTCATTAGACCATGATCTACTGATACAGTTTTTCTTAAATTAATTTTATTCGTTGCATTTAATGCAGACATATATGCTTGAAAGATTACTGAGGAGATGGCAATATTTTGCAGGATGCAGACAGAACGATAAAAGCAATCATTTAGTGGTCCAGTACATTTCACTGATGTTTATGTAAGTTATTATAATTTTGCTCAGTCATTTGCTTAATGACATCCTAATGTTTTGCAAGAATATAATATCTGCAGTACAACTGAGCAGCAACAAAGGGCACAGAGTGCATTAATGTATCTATCTGTTATGAAGGCGCTTGAGCTCAGCCATCAGTGTTGAGCTGTCTATTAATGTCATTAGTATGCTTTAGCTTGTCTCCAGAGGAGCTATCCCTTCCCCTCATGTAATATGCAGCAGTGCTTCCATAAATAACACGCTGATATGTTTTATCTTGAGGGCTGCTTAGAAACTCGACTTTCCAGAGCCGTTAGCCGGGGACCGGATGTGGGGCTATGGAGGGAAAGTTACCAGGAGGTGCTGAGAAGGGCATGGGGTTTTTAGCTGTTTTTGTTTTTATCTAAAGTCATCATTTCATTGACTTGGTATGTGTTAAGTTTCTCCTGAGTCAGGTGGTCTCCCATGGCCCTTCAGGGAAGGCTTCAGTGCAGCATTACTGGCTGTAACAGCATACTGCCTCCAAGTCAGCACAGCCACAGGAGAAGTGTCAGGCTAGCAGTTACCACCCTGCGAATCAGCTGAAAGCTCAGTGTGCATGGAGGGCGGAAGCTCTGCCTAGTCTATGCTTTCCCCGCTGCTGTAACCATGGAGACGCTGCTGCGAGGTCAGCCGCAGAGGAGGGGAAGCAGCTGCCTGCGCTCTTTCATCTGCACCGCTACTGTCCCTGTGCACAGCAGCCATGTTGGCTCAAGCCAAATCATTCTTTCATTTAGCGATACCACTTTTCTTTTCCAGTACTGAAACTGATACTGAAACCTTGCATCGCGTCCAATTTCGATGCGATTCAATATTTTTTCTTTAAAAAACATTGAGCTTGAAAAGGGTATTTTTAAACAAAGCTCTTCATCATCATTCACTTGTTACAGGTTTGAATCGGATTTGTTGTTTTCCCCAACATATCTATTTCAGCCATTCTGTCTACAGCACAATTGTTATTGGATTGGTGCCATCTCTGCTTTCATACGATCTGAAAAAGGTCACTGAAAATAAATGAATAAATTAAATGGCCACCCACTCACCTAACCTGAGTGAAAATTCATAGAACCGTTTCAGCTTTGCCACTAGGGGGCAAACAGCATTCCAGGCTTTCTCTTGTAGCTGGAGGTCATTGGGGTTCTGAATAGCCTGAGGGAAAGAACCGAAACAAACAGTATTTAGAATGGAAGGTTGCTGCCAGTGGAGGCTATGATATAATAGACTGAGCCATGGTAGGTAAATAGGCTTGGACTGCTGCAAGACCCTATCAGCTTGGATGGTTCTGCACCTCTAATTGAGCTTTCAGTGCCTGCTGCTTTTGATCTATGGGATCTGAAAGAGCTTTCGCAGCTGAATAAACCCCATGTTCCCACACATGCTATGCCAGAGCTCTCCAAACATATGCTATCAGGTCTATAATAGGTGTGTTTATTCATGACATGAATTGTAGGTTTCCAGCCCTTTACAGATCAGAAAAAGTGTCCTCACCTCTCTTATCTCTTGCCCTGCTCCATTGTAGGATTGTAACTCTGCTAAGATCCCGTGAGCCTCCTCCAGCACGGCACTGACCTGGTTCCACACAGCCGTCTCCGCCTCTGTTGGCTGGGCATCTGAAGGAGCAGAACGTGGGCAGAACAGGGTCGAAGCGTCAAAATTTATGGAAGTCAATGGGAACATGAATTAAGTCAAAGACAACCAACATCCTTTCCGGTTAAGATTCCTCTGGCCACCTGGATTTATCACCTCTTTCAGACGTTTGTTCCTTTCTCACTGGCGGCCAATAGCTTCGGCTTTAACTGGCCTTGTAGTTACATTAGCATTGATTCTTGTTGAAGGCAGTAAACCAAATTACACACTCTGTTTCTGGCGCTGATCAGAAATAGAGGCTACTTTGAAAGTCTGATCAGACCAAAGAGACTTTGTGCCATGAGCTAATTTTGGTGTTAATATTGGATTATCATTGCGGGCTTTGGCACCCAAAGAGAGGGAGACAGAGAGAGAGAGAGAGATCACACTGTCCAAAGACATTGAGAGATGGGTTCTATAAATCCGCACAGATTAGTATAGTAATGACTACGGTGTTATTCTGAGTCTGAAATACATGAGGAGGATTTAGGTTTTGTTGGAGTGTATTGGGGGATTTGTCGCAGTTGAAATAGCTCTAGAGGGAATCTGGGCAGATGAGTGGATCAGCAGATACACTGGGGAGTCTGGGTTGGGTGTGACTAATAAGGCCTTGGTTGGACACATTGTCTACTGTCCAGTTTATCTGCAGTGTTTTTTGGGGTACAGAAGGGGCTTAGCCACCAAAAGCAGGATTTGTATGTTTTAAACGAATGTTTTGGTCTTATCTCAGGCTTATTTATGACATTATTGCGCAGTAGTTTCTTTTCAGAAAACTATGGAGACAACTTTCTCCCAGACAGGTGAAGAATGCCCAGTATCATATGGACATTTCAGAATTTATTTTTGGAAATTGAGCTTTAAGGGCCATACATTACCTAATTTAACACGCAGGTCAGTTTATTTACATAAGTGGGTTTAAGGGCCACACAGTATATCATTTGTTAATAATTATCGCAGTACTGTACATTACATTACATTTATTTGGCAGACACTTTTAGTACTATTACAATGGTACTAACAATAGGATTTACAATAGTGCCACTGTCATAAATGAGCCCTTTGATCAATCACTATATTGTTTGTATGGGGAAGAATAAAATAAAGCCCTAAAAAATACAATTCTGCCAGACAAGTTGCTTATGATGTGACAGAATTTTGTGTCCAGAGTCACATTATTTCCCAGAGCATATATGTGTGCGAGTGTGTGTGTGTGAGTGAGTGTGTGTGTGGATGGTGAACTGTGCTAATAAACTCATGAGCTGCATAAGAAAAGTCATCTCACCGCCTGATTTAATGCGCAAGTCAGCTCTCACTGGAGTGTCATATAATATTGCCTGCCTGTCCTGTAATATAGCCTGCCATAATTACTCTATTAGAACCCCCCCCCCCGCACCCCCCAATGACTTTCTCTCTCTCTTTTTCTCCATCTGCGCCTGTTTGGATGGATACACTTGCACATGTTTGTGGCTAACAGCCATTGTGCTATCAGCTGAGCAAACATGCAGCAGTGCTTACCCCAGGCCTATACACACATACAAGCACAAATTTGAGCATCATTGCCAGTGGGATCCTTCCAGTCATCCCACCTCAGGCTCTGTTTACTCTGTTTGTCTTTTTTTAGCGCTCAATCTTTAGGGAAGGGATGTGTGTGTGTGGAGTACCTGTAGCATTTGGGGCTAAAAATAATTTTTCTGTTTCTGTGAAGATTTAGTTACTATCTCCATCATTCTTTCACTTTCACTGTTCTGTAGTTTATTCCTGATAATGTTTATATGATAGAAAATAGCAATATTAAAGCACTGCCTTTCAGTCTATACACCTCTATACAAGGGCAGACCTCTTTTAGTACTAGAGTGCATACAGGTGGGAATCAACTTTCAATTTATGTAAAAAGAACGTAATACTGTCTAAAGAGACAGCATCACATTTAACATCAGCAAGCTTCATTTTATTCCATTTTAATTGGTTTTGATCATTTTTATCATTACAAAAATTGTGAGAAAGGAAAACAAAAGCCATGACAGAGGTGACCATTCTCCTGTGCAGTACAGAGCGTGAAGGCTGCTGTCTTGTTTCCCACATTTACAGCTGCTTTACTTCTTTTTAATTTAAGAATGTCATGAATATCCATCACACTTCCACTTCTTCTACGAACTGCTATTTGACCAGTCAAGATTTGCCCACAAATGTGAACTTTGGCTACTGTTGCTAGGTTAGACAAGCTTTAGAGAATGCTATTCAAATGAAAGAGAAACTGAAGCTAATTTTGGTCAAAACCCGGTCGTCATTGAAACCAGACTAATATTATGTCTGTTCAGACTGTTCTTCAAGTTTAAAACATGATGCTATCGAGTTGGACTACATAGTGGCTAATCAAAACTAATCAGGTTGAAAGCGGCAACGACATTATTGAATTTGCCACCGTGCTAATGTTAATTACCCAACACTGAGGCTGTGCCTGAAGCAGAACACATGCTGCCTTCTCAGACAGGATTCTGAGGTACTAAGGAACCTAGTTATGTCCAGACTTAATGTTTGCATAAAGAGCTCCATGCTGAGATTCCTTTGTTTGGCATGTTTGCAGCATGGATGTATACGTCATTTCTTACATTTTACATAATCCTGCGTGTCCTCATTGATGCCATTTTGCATGCAAATTTACAATAGGCATTTTACTTCTGTTTATTTCTAAAACTATTCAACTTAACTACTTCCATAACTATAACAAGGTAAAATGGCATTTTTTTTTAAACTTTTTTGGCTGCTACTGCTTTCTTATATTTTGACATTATAAAACATTAAGCATGGCAGTTCTTCGTTGTATCTGGTTTATATTCTGTTAATTTAGCCCTCATGAGCTAATGTCCATACTAATGCTTAACTAGCCAGGCAAAATCAGTGCAATGCGGGTGTTTTTAGAACATTAGAGTTTCTTTCTGTGGGGTAGACACGTATATAAAATACACCAGACGTCAGCACAGCTAAAAGTTAACCTCTAGTATTGAGCTGTCAGTGTCCTGACAACATTGTGATGTATTTCTGCCTTTGAAGTGCATCTCAAACACGATTTGGTTACAGGTACCTTTTCCTAAGACACACTGAGGCAGCTGCCTTCAATTTACATCCTTACAGGGTGACCTTTATACACATACAGCATAAAGAATTGAAAGTAGATAATGCACTGTAAATATTTTGACACTGACAGTTTACCATTAAGCTGAAGGACATTTTTGCAAAGCTTGTGCATAATTACATTCTTACTGATATGCCAGAATACAGAAGTGCAAATGCGATGGACATTCATGTGGATTCATAGGTAAGTTTGTCATAATTAATGATTGGTTAAAGGACCTTAGCTTGCAGTTCATGTTCAGTTCTTGCATTACTATACAGTTCTGTGCCAGGCACCCAGGTCAAATGACATGTTTTGTTGATTTTCTAACTGAAATTTCTAACTGAACTACACCACCTCTACAGATAGCTGAACATTTTAATACACAATTACTGTTAACTGGCTGAATTTCAAATCAATGGTAAATATTAAAGAAAATGTGGGCTGTGTAAAGGTTATAGCATGTTTTATAAATGTGTAAGAGCCAGCAAATTGATAGAAATGGTAAACTAAACCATATTTTCATATAGAAAGTCAGCAAAACATGTTATTGTACTAGGGGTGTTTGCACATTTGCATAGAACTGGAAATAACAAATTGTCTGCACAACGTGGACAGCAGTCTGTCTTTTTACTCATGCAGGTTTAGCTGGTGTAGCACCAGAGGGGCGGAGGTGTTAAAGGTGGAGCTGGCAGAGGAGTGCAGGTATTTGACAAGGAGCAGTTATTTGGGAAGAGAAAGGTTAAGGAGTTTAGGAGAATTTAAGAAAGAGAACCGAGAGAAATGGAGATTTATGGCCTCCATTCCCACTTCCTCAGTTCATACACAAGCCATTCAACATGCTCTCGTCTCTCAGTCGCTCACTGGCACCCGTACTCACGCCCTGCACATTCTCATGGTAGGAACAGATGGCATGGGCATTTGCAAAAGGCGTAGACAAAAGATGAGGATAAATAAAGTTAGATGGAAGTTATTGTGCATGTATTTAGCTTCCAGTGTCATAAGCATGGCATTATTGAGATAAGGCTTAGCATTAGACCTGGAAATAAAGACAGCGACAACATTCGAGGACATTGCAGGCCTCAAGAATGCCAACGATTTTTGCACAAACAGAGGAAAAGAGAAAGGAAATGAAACCTGAGATGACAGAGAATGGGGAGGACTAACGATTAGAAAAGAAGATAATAAAAAAAATAAAAAAAACTCAAAAATAAGAAGCTGATGATCTCACGTTCAAAGTCAAGGAAAACTATTGGGCCATGCTCAAGTTCGGCGCAAGCCAGCACTTTCAGGAGATTCCCCATGAGCCCCCTGGAAGAGAGAGAAGGGAGAGGTGTGTGGGTGATGGAGGGTCAGGGAGTTATGTGTGGTGTGTGCGTGTGTGTGTGTGTGTGTGTGTATGCAGACGTGTGTGGAATCAGGGGGACGTACAGGGTGTGGGGTGTGGATGGAATGGACTAGATAGTGTCGTAGAGATCAGGAGAGTGGGGGACTTTTGGGGTGATGTCAAGGTACAACACTCAAACTCTTCTTCTTCCTCTTCTTCCTCTTCTCTGCTCCCTTCTTTTTCTAGACAAGCTTTTCTCCAAAAGCAAGTGCAAGCACCCATAAAACTTCCAGTCCATCACACTGCCAGTCATCATCCTTGTATAATCTTTCCACACCATCTCCAACCTCAGCACATCCACCCCGATCTCTCACACACACTGACACAACACCAACACACCACACAGCAGCAGACACTTACTTTCGAAGTCCAGAAAAAAATGTGGACAGTTCTCTAAATCCTTGCCAAGGACCTTAATGAGGTTCCCCATGGCCAGCAAACCTGGGTGAGGGAGACAACAAATGCATACAGTGCAAAGGCATCGAAACTTCTTCACTCCAAATCACAAGCGTCCACAGGGAGACAGATGGAAGATGAGACAAAACTAGTTTTCACTCTTTTTGTTATGTGTGACATATAAGCACATCCTAGTGTTTTTACTTCGTTTGCAAAAGTCACTTCCCTTTTCCTTTCTGCACATATTTTTTGGAATAGTGGCTCTCAAATTGGTCCCTCTGCTGCCCTAAAGACTGATATGTGTAAGAATCTTGTTGAAAAGTTTAAAGAACTTAATGTAATTTATTTTCAAACCAAGATCTAACTTTTTAAACAGTATAATACTGCCCTATAAAGCCAAAGTGCAGTATCTACGCCAAAGCTGAAACTCAGAAAAATGGCGTCAAAATTTTATCTGGCTACAAATCTGGAACCTGAACTCTATTGAAACCTGATCTCACTCTCTATGTCCGTCAGTACAACATTGCATTTTTACATTTGTATCTTCACTTACAGTTACCATAGTCCTGGACAACACTTTCCTTAGACTTCAGTCAAGTTTCTTTCTGTTGTAGAAATGGCAGCTAAGGTCATATATTGTCTGTTGATGCTGCTGTTGTTATCTGCATTCATTTATATACCATTTTATATTTATACAGTTTACATGATACATTTTGCCACACACCTCATGTATATTGTTGCTGTCAGAAAAGAACCTGATGTCTCCTAAATTATAATTTCATAGAAAAGCTAAAACATTCATAGCCTAAAATGGAAGTAAATGTAAAAGAACTTGTTTTAGGCCACTTCTATTGGTCCATTCTTTCTGATTGTTTAATGTAATGTAAAGGTCAACTGGCATTTGCAAATTATGTATAGGAGCCAGTCCTCTGGAAACTCCCATTTGATTTTGTTAATATAATCAAAAAAACAATTTTGCCCTTTCTCAAAAGACACAAGTGTAAACATTAGCATAATGCATGAAGGCTAATAGTTTTCATAACCGTATTATAATAGCATGTTTCAAACGTGAAGTGAAATGGTTGCTAACCCTTACACTAGCATCAAACACACATAAATACACACATGAACAGTACTGAGATGGCTCGTCTCAGCCGGTTTATCACTGCCTGTCTCCTGGCAACCACCAGTCGAGCTCCGTTTCCATGGCTGGACCACTCAGCTTTCCCTCCCTCTTCCCTCTATCAGTGGATGGCTTGGACTTTCATCAGCTGTAAGCTTCTTCATCTGTCCCTGAACTTATTACAGAGTGCTCCTGCTTACATCTGCAGTCCTCCTTGCTGCAGCTAAATTGTTTATATGCTTGTTAAATTGCTGGCCTAGTGTTTTAGACTGCATTAAGACTTTCTCTCTCTCTCTCTATGTATACTGTATATCTGTATATGTATATTGTATATCTGTATATTGTATTTCTCCATATATTGTAACAGTATAAAACCATACACTAAACCAATAGATCATGCATGGTATGTCAAGTTGTGCTACGATATCAGTTACAAACACTTTAGAAGCAGATCATTTATGAGGTGGGGCCTCTATGGATCAAAATTGTTGGTTCAGCACATCCCGCAGATACTCAGTCCAATTGACAGTTAAGCAACTTGGAGTCCAAGTCAACATTTTGAACTCTTTGTCATGTTCCTCAAACGATCCCTGAGCATGTTTTGAAGTGGGACAGGATGCTGAAAAAGGCCAGTGGCATTAAGGGCTGTACTTGGCCTGCACCAGTGTTTCGGTAGGTTGTACCTATCAAAGAAACCTGAACACCTGAATACTAGACCACCTTCTTCTATTGCTCCATTATCCATTTTTGATGTTCATCCACCCATTGTAGCTGCTTTTAGTGGAGGGCGAGATCAGCATTGGCACTCTGACCGGCAGGCAGCTTCACAGCCCCATACGCAGCAAGCTGTGATGCTTTGTGTGCATTAGCTATTCCAGCGATTAGTGCCACAGTAACTCTTCGGTAGAATTGGAAGAGATAGGTTAGCCTTCACTCCCCACGTGTATTAATGTTCCTTGGGCACCCATGGTTCACCAGTTGTAATTCCTTGGACCAAAGTACTAACCACTGCATACCAGGAACACCCCATGTTTCCTGCTTCTACACAAGAACAGACTTTTCACTTTCTCCCTAAGATATCCCACTGTTTGACCACTGTGTCACTATAACTAATAAATCCAAGTTATTACTTTCAGTGGTTTTATTGTGTTGAGACATATATATTTTGAACACACATGCAAGTGTACATATTAACAACACGTTTGTACAGTAATAGCATCTAACACTTGCATGATGGGTGAAGACATTTGTAGTCGTATGCTATACCTACCAGCCTAATTCTGTACGCCTTCTCCCACCTTTCTTTGGTTTATTCCTCTCTTCTCTTCTTTTTTCTCTGAGAGGTATTCCTCAGTTTAGCCGTGCTGTGTAGTTTCCCTCACTTAGGCTTATACAGCACAGACCTCTATACACTGCAAGCCGCTCACTGATCATCTCACTGTTCTTTTCACACTTCTCTTTTTCTGACTGCTATTTAGAGGCACATTGTGTGTGAGTATGTGCGCAAGTAGAAGTGTGTTCGTGTGTGCACACGTGTGTGTGTGTGTGTGGGTGTGTTTGTTTTTCATACATTATATGGACGGAAATCTCAATTTTACAGGAAAAGCAGGTTGACAGAAAAATAATGGTCATAATCGGTAAAGGTTTTCTTGTTCTGTGTTTTTTTTTGTAAAGTATGCTAAGTTATGGTAAAGAATGGTTATTTTATTTACTTTTTTAAAAAAATGAAATGTTCGTTTTTGGTTATGACACCACATCCTGACATCCAGATAAGGTATAAAAACATAAAAACAACCCTATGATTGTGTGTGTGTGTGGGTATAAAAGGTTTTCTGTGGTCTTGTTTGAAGAGGGTGAGTGGGTATGCAGGATGTTATAAAGTAGGGCTGGTTTAACTGACTGTGTGAACTCAGCATAGTAACTGCAGCTTCCTGTGGATAAAAAAGTCGTCCGAATTTAATTTGGTGGCCATCGATTCAGCTTCCGCAAAGAAAAACCCTGCTAAAAAGCCCCCAGCTTTTTGTTCCTTTTTTGACTTTAGAGGTGTACAAACTGACTTTCTTTTTCCACTTTGATCGTTTGGAGCTTTTGTTTTTTATGTCCTTGAGTGTAAACAAAAAGGAAACAAAAAATCGTTAATGCCGACCATGTAGTACAAAGTGCTGCAGAGAGGTCTGGGTGGTGAGCTGCAGTGTTAAATGAACAGAAAAGCTGTTGATAGTAATGAGGAAGTTAGGCTGGAAGGCACAGTTTTGGCTCGCCACTGTGGGGCTGGAAACACAAGCTGTCTCTCTGCTGTCTCGGGCTGAAACTAGAGCAAAGGCCTGCTTTTGCACAACCCCTTTACTCTGATCTTGGCTGGCAGGGGGTTGCAAACTGCTGCGCTGCATAACTTTAAATATTTGGTGTATAAGTTGCTCCAAATAAGGTCCCTATTTGCACATGTGACTTTGATTTGAGCAAAAAAATCAAGGAATAATTTTCCATTTACCCCACATGTAAATTAAGTAAATTTTGCTTCATTTGTAAAAAAAATGGAGCTGTAAAGTTGCTGACAATCACTAATCTCCCAAATCATTTTTATTAAAACACTGAAACTTCTCTCTGCCTACTTAAATGGCAGACTTGTCAGTGTGGTTTAGGACATAGTATGACTTACAAAAATGGCAAAAAAAGTATAATCATAAATAAGGAGGGGCCAGCCCTCACTAGCCCTGATCTTGTCAGCAGTAGCTGTCTGTAGCTCTAAAGTTTTATATGTTCTAAGTCATTCCATGTCCTGAACCACACTAACAAGTCTGTGGGTCATCAATGAAGAGCTGTATGTGGTTAAAGAAGGGTAGGAGAAGTTTGGGGCTGTGTTTATGGAAAAGATTTGAGTGACTATTAACTGATGCACACTAACTCATTCATTCACATTTAGCAGTTACACAGCTATCCTCAAGGATGTGCCAATAGCAGTCAACTATTTGATTTCAGGACAAATGGACCAATAAAAATCTAAAAAAAAATCTAATTCAAAATTGAAATATAAATTGATATTAATGCATATTGAACAAATGTTTTCTTTCTTCTGTAAACAAATATTTGTGATATTCCAGGTTATATTATGACAGCAACAACAAGGTTTGAATTGTGTTAATCAGATTCCTGGGTTAAGCTTTTTGACTAAACGGATCAGAAAATTTAACACCACCACACTCCAGGTGAATACAGATGCTCCTTAAAAAAATCTGCTGCGATTTTCAATTCTGTTCTCTATTGCTCAAGTCATCTCATTTCCTCACTTTTTGTGCCATATGGTCACATAAGAGAAGGGTGCAGAGCTGAGCCATTTGGAGCCTCCTACCTTTCCTTGCACTTTTCCTCAAAGAGCACTTCACTGCATCCACTGGAGGCCTGTCTGCTCCTCTGCCACTATCACAGCATCAGCATGCACCACCTGAGAAAACAAGCAGGGAGATGTTAAGCCAGTGTTTTACAGAAGTACTTGGAAAAAGGTAGTAAAAGAACAAGTAACAAAAGCTAAATGAAATGCCAGCCCTCTTGTTGTTGTCATGCAGAGTGGCATTGGTTAGAGTTTGGCCATGGTGGGATCTGTGGTAGATTAGATCATGAATACACAGCAGGTGCAGCACTTTATACACACATTTTTATGAGCAATGGGCCAGTAGCAATGATTTAAAATGATTTGGAATTAAGTATTGTTAAGTTAAATTTACAGACTCTTTTATCCTTTTTTAACGTTACCATTTCAGATAAAAAAAAAACATTTTGTTATGAATGTGACAGAATGGCCAAAGCTAAGAGAACTGTATTTATTGTGCACTTCTGAGCAAAGTTATAATTGCAAAGTGAAATACGGTGCTGAATGAGTGGCGACAAGTGAAAGCTCTTAGTTCTCATTTGCGGAGTGCCGATCAGACAGTGCATTTGCTGTGAAATTGAAAGCCCACTTGGTAAATTCTCAATTAAATTATACTGGACTACAGCCCAGCACAGCTTTGAATAATGAAGAAACAGAATCGGGAAGAGGTGTTTTAGAGTTTTTAAAGTTTGCTGGCCTTTTTTTTAATGAAGTGTAAAAAAGAAAACACCTAAACGTTTGAGGCACTGTACTCTGTAAGGTAATCAGTTCAACAATAACACATGCTGCTGTGGGCACTGGAGACTTTCTGCCAGTGTAATTATTGACACTGTGCATCTTGCTCTTGCATCATGCAGAAGCAAAGGGATGTTCTAAGAAAATTGAGTTTCCTAGGAGACCTGCAGGCTGTCTGCAATTACTGTTGTCTGTGGTTGCCATAGGAAATTCAATAAAAGGAACAGTGAACATTAATATATCTTCAGACTTGGTCCAAACACAATGCTGAAGTGCCACCAGTGCAGCTATGTCAGATCTTTCAGGTCTGGTGACTTTAATGGTAGCCATACTGGTGTGATCCTTATCCTGGTAGTAATACCATGTGTGTTTATTGATTAACACCAAAAGGCTGGTGGGAAAATATATATATATCTGTACACCTACATATTTTTGTATATGGTTAAATCAAAACCGTGTTTTGCTTTCAATATCTAAGTTATGTATTTATAGAATTCTGAACTACTTTTGTAAGTGGGTTTTATTGCCCAGCAGTGTTTCAAAGCACACAACCGTGACTACAAGACAAAGGAGTGATTAACCCCTAATAGGGCACTGGAGTGTATTTCAAGGATGGGTCACAGTTCGATTCCTCTGATAAGAATCTGTGTCACCAGTCTATAAATCAGCCATCGCATCCAATAAACACACACACACACATCTACACACATAGTCTGTAAATAAGCATCAGTGCCTTCCAGTAAGCTCTGTACATAACACAGCAGTGTCCAGCCCATAAATCTGAGAACAGCCTTGCTGCCATGACTTCTGACCTGCCCACTCGCCTGTTGGCCACAGGCTTTGAGCACAGCATTCACACTGCTCTGCGTGAGCCGCAGCACTAATGTGATCCATTGTAACTACAGCAGGAGTGACAGAACCGGAGCAGGGTGTTTTGAAGTGACAGGGGGAGATGCTCCTATTTATGTCTCTTCCTATGTTTGCAAGGGCATAGAGAGTTCACAGCTAATACATTTAAGTGTATTGACTGCTCTGTATTGTTAACAGATTTCAAGGGTCAAACTGCGTCATCAGAGGTCCTGTCTTTGAGACTCCGACTTGATCAAACATTGAGGAATCTGTGAATGCTATGGCTATTGCTGCCTTCAGTTCTCTCCTTTTTTTGCTGATTCAAATTCTCAGTGCTTTGATTTGTAAAAAAAAATGTATGGCAAACACATTTCACACAATTATTTCAGACTTTGGCCACCTTTTATTGTTACTCTGCGGAAACAAATATAACAATTATTATAATAATAAGTTTATAGGGTTTAAGTTCATAGGGATCTTGTCCTATCATATAGTCCTGAGCTGCAGTTCCACATGCTGATCTATTTTACTTTGCCCATGGTGTGTCCACACAATGCGCGTCATGCACTGGCAGTTTGTGGCTCAGTAATGCATCTACTTTGCAAATTCAGGATGCTAATAAAAAATTCTTTGTTATTTCTCTTTAGATTTTAGGAGCGAAGTAAACTCACAATTTGAGCCTAAAATCCTAGTGAACTATAAAGTGAAGCGAAGAATGGTGGAACGGCCTGGTCCTGTTTTCTAACACTGGACACATATACCAAGACCCAGTGTGGTACTCACACTAAATGTTATTCTTAAAAAATATATATATATTCACCCCAATGAATGATACCTCTATGTCAACAAACTTACACAGTTTGCTATTACCGGAAGCTTCTCACTTTTTAAGCTCTTATCTGTTTAGCACTACTAAAGAGTGTGTTGTGTTCAACCATTGTAATCTTTGCTGAAGTATATTTGTTCAACTTTGTCACATAAAGCCCGCCTCTGACATACCAGGCTCAAAATCTTATTAAACTTGGCGACTGTAGCAATAGGACTGTTACAAAACTCAGCATCCTGAAGCCATTCACACCATTTCAACTGTTCAGATGTAAAAAAAAAATGCTAAAAAAAAATCACTTTCAGAACATTTTAGATTTCCATTTTTAATAAACCAGAACCATGATATGTTTTTAAATGAAGAATTATTAACCAAATTTTCACTGATTTTGAAGCTGCCTACTTCCTTAGGTAAGAAAGCTGGCTGGCAGCCAGCACAGGGGCATAGGGACCTCCAGTCACCATGGGATATTTCATGTGCTGATTTTGCTCAGCATGGTCATTTTCAGACACCCATTGTCTCTGGGCAGAATCCAATATGTTAAAGGACACCTTACCAAGGTCTCTGAATTGTCAATGATACGCTAGAAGAGGTTAATTGTGGTAGAAGGGGTTAATTGAAGGCAACCATAAATGATTAAATATCACAGTGAGTCTGGGTTTTGTGCCATGGGTCAGCCACTCTCAGCCACTTTAACCTCTGATACTGAGCCTTTCACCAAATTCTTCTTAGTTGTGGTAATTTCAGTAATGCCTCACCTGAAGGACATGCTCCATAATGGACAACTCTTTTGAAATGTGCTGTTTTAAGCTTTCATTCTTGTGTACAGAGATGCTGCCCCATTGTTCCATACACAGCTGATGTCCCATTGATTTAAAGATAATGGCATGGTAAAAAAGGTCTAGCCTGGAGGGAGTCTGAAGTTACATAAAGAGCTTGACTATGGTGTTTATTTTGTAAGTTAAAGAACTCCTGGGTCTGTATATGATATTTGTGGAAAGGTGCTTATCACAGTGGCAGCAGTAATTCTCTAAAGCACACTTTAGTGCTGAGTAATATATAATTGCCTTCCAGTCTGGGCTTGTTCAGTGTACTATTACTGCAGCAGAAGTCTCTATTTCAGCCACCACGAGTTCCGCAGTGTCTGGATTAGGGGCATATTCACTATGGAATTGAGCAGAGTGAGTCTTTGAGCTGCACATGCTATACCCGGTCAGGGAAAGGAAGAGATGACTCAGACTAGTAAATGATGTGCCCATGGGTTCTTGTATGTGGTTGCTTATATTGTATTAACAGCTTCATAATTAAATATCCAAGGCCTAATTTTATGTCTGCTCGTGTCTATTCTGCTCCCTTTGTCCTTTCTATGTTACTGTGTTTCTGGGTTGGTTTCACAGTAAGTACTTTGGTTAATGACTACAAATAAAAATGAGTATATTTGTTTTTTTTAGTTGACCATAGACTCTGCCCTGTCCTGATCCTGAAACGTGAATGTAGTGTACCTTTAAAACTCAATTAAATTGGATGCTAAGTACCTGTTTGTTCCTCGGGAAATTAAATTTACCAGGACAGCAATCTTTTTTGACACCATTTTTTGACAGAGCAGCATAGTTTTATGACCTTTTTAAAACTTGTTTATTAACTGGGATAATCATTTATTTATCATTCCTTTATTATGCATGCTGAATTTCATATGCACATTAATCCAACTGCTTTTATCAATTATGTTCCCTTCAAAAATAGATATGATGCCAGATACAATGGACTGTATAATTCTCAACAAAAGATGAAAGAGAGAATGGTTCTTTCAGAGAGGAAAATGGACATAGAAACACGCAGACAGCAAAACGGCCAATGCATAAAGACTTCTCTTTTTTCTCTTAGAAGCAGGCCACTCTTATCATTAATTCTGGTCACTGAGCAACACTTCTCTTCTCTTTCTGCAGGAGAGGATGATGCTAATTATTCTCATTCTCCTTTCCCTCCATCCATCCCTCTTGCTGTCCACCGTGAGAGGAGCACATTTGTGCTTGACATTAGCATGGCGTTGTGGATGAGTATTAGCTTAGCACAGTGAGCAGCTAGAGGGAGATTGATATTGAAAAAGAGCCTAGCTGCGGAGCTGATGGGAGGTTGCAGTGTCGGGGCTAGTCTGATCCAGGCCTTGCAGACTAACTGGTGATGCAATGCTACAGCTAACGCTGCTGGGATGGCCAGTCATATACCAGCACTGTCCTCAGCACCACAGTGCAGTAAAGCATGCCTAGGTCTAGCACTAGGAGGAAAGGAGAGAGGGGGTGGTCTTCATTTACCACCCTTCCCCCCTCGCTCTTCTCTACAAGCTGGACAAAAACGGGTGAGAGCAGAGAATGGTGCTGGTTGAAATGCTGATTGCAAATTAACATTGAATGGCTTTGGCTCAAGGGCTATCAGTAGAAGAAGGAGACAGAAACATGGGTCTTGGCCTTGATGGTTCTGCCCACTTCATTCATTCATTCATTCACTGAGACGTTTTATAGAAAGAACTGGAGGATTTTGTAATTTTGCAAATGACAAAGGTTATGCATAATAATGATGAAAAGCTTTTTTACAGCAAGAAGAAGGAGTTTTGTAACCAGTTCCATCCTTACTTTTCTTATCACAAAAATGTGGAACAATGAAAATGCATAAAGACATTCATTGTTTTGGATAAATGGGTTACTGTAACACTTTCACTGACTCACATGTTTTCCCTCAGCCTGCATTAGCGCATTAGCAGTCGAACAATTGTGATGGTATTTGAATAATATTACTGGAGCCCCAAAGCTGCTGAAATTCCACATTCTTAAAGGACAGACTGGCTCAGAGATCTGCTAGTAAAGAGTAAAAAGTATGAAATAAACACACACACTGTATGGCGTTACCCTACAGCCATACTCTTCCTACCTGTGTGGTGCACTTTAAAGAATCTTCTTGGTATAAATGAAAAGTCATGGGAGGATCTTTTAATTGTTACAGAGCCTTTGCATGATCTGGAGGTTCTTTAAATTTTCTTTAAAGGTTCTTCACACTGACACATTTCATTTACAGAAATTATGAGCTGAGACACCATCTACTGAAAGGGAACTAAGTGTTTTGTTCTGTGAAATTGGCCTCTCATATCTCTATTTCCGAGAGTGCAAATGAAACATCCACTGTGCGATCTCCTGCTGTTTGTATCTGCCATTTTTAAGAGTGTAAACAAAAGGTCTTCCTTGCTATCTCCTGATTGAACAATCCTGGCAGCTCTGAAAGGAGCCCCAGACGCCCAGAAGGGTGTGTGTTGTGTGTGTGTGTGGTGCCTTGTTCTCTCGCTGCCCCCCTCTGAGCAACACACCTGCTCAAGGTCAGCAACTAGAGCATTTGGCTATATATAGTAACAGGGGTTGCATATTATTGACAAAAGCTTACGTCTCTGATGAATGTGCTGCTTTAACTGGACGCCTGACCAACCTTATCAAAAGGTGAGCGCTGAGTTTGTAAAACATGGGGAGAGATGATAAGGATTGTATGTGTGTGCACGTGGATGGGTGTGTGTTCTCTTGGATTTGCACATTTTTGTAGTCAACTAAGGAATTCACAAGCCCAAAGTACTTTGTGAGAAAACAATACATGAGGTGAACTATATTATCTAGGCTGAGTAGGTTTTGAAAAAGTACCATTTACTGAAGTGCAAAATAATCACATTTTAAATAAAGTGTATTGCTAGATTGAGCAAAAATGGTTTGTCATGTTTTCGGTAAGACACAATGTTCACAAACTGTGTTGTTTGTTGATGCAGTTAGAATTAAATTTTTTTAATTAAAGACTTCATGTAGCTTTACTGACTGTTGAGAATTCTCCAGGAGTAATTGTAATTGAAATTGTAATGGTTTGCTCAGCATAGTCACAGTCTTTTTTTTATTTGCCTTGGTATGAGTGGTTTGCTGCGGTGACCAATATCAGCAAACTGCAAAAGCTTGTTGTGGTTGCAGGTTGTCATTTCAGTGAATATGATCAGGTCCAGCACATGATTAATTTTTTAAAGACGGAGACAAATTGATTAAACAAGCAGATGTGCTGCTGATTGTTTGTAACAAAAACAGCTTTTTTGAGGATGACTGTACATAATTGATCTAAAATGCAGTCCAGTAACAACGCTAGTGCTGTAAAAGAATTTGCAGTAACACATTTTAAATTAGTCTGAATGAATGCAGAAGTTTCTGAATGGCTGTTGTTGATCTTGTTGGTTTAAATGCTGCATTATTTTTGTGGTGGCCTGCAGAAACCCTTTATATGTTGGAATAAGGGCATTTTGCACTTTTGTGTTTCTGTAAATAATGAAACCACATAAGTATTGATTTTATAATGTCTCATATTTCTCAGTGTGAAACCAAATTAGAGCATTTTGACCACCTCCAAAATTGGAAACATCATATTTAAAGGTTCCCTGCATGCCATCACTGTTGTGCTTAATCAGGAGGCAGCAGAGCTCAGGTTAAGGTCTTTAACCATCTATTATTGTATTTATTAACTGTTTCAACACCTGTACATTGTGTGTGGGTATTTGTCTGTCTGTGTGTGTGTGTGTGTGTGTGTGTGTGTGTGTTTGTGAACGAGTGAGAGAGAGTGAGAAAACTTTGATATCTGCAACTTTTATTATTAATATGATGCACTGACCTACTTTAAAAATGTGTGTGTGTGTGTTAATCCCACTGTGTGTGTGTTTGAGTTTGTTTATCACTCTGAGTGTGTCTGAGTTTGAGTGTGTGCCAGCAGCTTGCTCCTTAATCCACTGCACGCTCATCAGATAGTGAGGTGCTGTGGCTGCCAGTCTGCCCTCTGCGCCCCTTGTGCCCACTGCTCCACTGCCCTGAGCCACACAGATAGAAGGGATGATGAGAGATGAGAGGAGATGAGAAGCTTTCTCTCTGGGCGTGCGGCCTGCAGTCCTGCTGGGACTTTACCCCCACGCTCTTTCCAGCACAAACCCCCTCAGCCACACGCAGCACTCCAGATTAGTTTCATCTAATCCTTCAGCGATGTAGAAGATAATAAGCATTTTAATACAAGGATCTAGCCAGATGCTCCTCAGCCGAGCATTTAAAAGAGCAATGCAAATTGGCTTATGCTTCATCCTCAAAATTTCTAGACATTTACTAGGAATCTGACCTTTTTACTGACTGAGAAGTGTTGCAACATAGTTTTCCACTTCCGTATTTAATAGAATGTAATTGAATTTGATCCCACTGTGTGTGTTGTGATTCTTTTTACATGTTGTTGGTTTATTTCTTACTCTGAGCTCATCGAAGCAAGTGTAGAAATTCTGTCAGAACTGCAGATTTTTTATTTTTCACCAAGACAACATTTGTGATCTCAGATTGAAGAAAAGTTATCGTGGTAGTCTCGCAAGCCGGATTTCTGTCATCACAGAGCCTGGTGAATTATGTGGTTTAATCTTGCTAAAAACCACCACCTTTAAAAGGTTGGGGCCGTTTGACTGGCATACAAAATAACCATCCACAGGGCTGTGTTTCTTTTGGGCTACACAAGTGTAAGTTTTCAAAATGTGGCTACAGAAAAACACACCCACTGAAAACAAACTGGTATGCACTGCCAAACTGACTTTGACTGCTGCCTGCTTCAAAGAAAACAACCCCTGGCAAAATCCGGGTTAAAGTCTAATACATATCAGAGGGGCCACACCTCTTTAAGCGAAGCATTTTAGACTGAGACTACCCAAATGGAAATGATCTACATAAAATTTAAATACGCTGATTTAGAACCTCATATGTAGCTTATAGGGAAGTCAAACTGCATGTAAAAGCCATATTAAATGCATACAACATGAAACTTAAATAGTTTTACAACATACAAGCAACATAGAAGCATTGGAGTTGTGCTTTCTTTATACATGGGGAAAATAAGAAATGGGCCACTTTTGTGGTATGTGACACATAAGATTTATTTCTGGCAGTAAAGGGTTGGTATAAGATGTTTAGAAGTTTTATGTATTTCTTTTTCTAATGGGTATTGTTGTGTATGCAGTCCTGTTTTATGAAAAAAAAAAACATTCTGTACATTTGTACCATGTGATTGTCCTTTATAGCCATCGAGACAAGCATAGAAAGTTGCTACAGAAGATTTAATATAATGTAACCATACAATTTGAATGGAACTATACAACAAAATTACATGACGACATTTATATAGAATAGCAACATGACACTTATTACTCTAGAGGATCTAACTGTTGACTAGAAATCTGACTGAAATGTGCCATCTTAAAATACCCTTCCCAACAAGCTTTAATTACATTTAACTGGATGGCCAATCTTCTTCTTGTGCTGCAGAATTTAGTTCAGAGCTACTGGATTTTGTGTGGAGGTCAGCTTGCGCTTACTCATGCATGGATAAATATAGGCTGGATGCTGTTTCATCTCTTGCTCATACTTTCTGTCTTTATTAACCCTTAGAAGTGTACAGTCATTGCACAACATGAAGTTGCATATATAAATATACCCAGATGTTTACATTTGGGGCATTTATCAGACGCTTTTATCTAAAGCGACTTCCGTTCCCTGATTACAGGGGACAGTCTCCCTGGAGTAACTTGGGGTTAAGGGTCTTGCTCAGGGACCCAGTGGTGATATGCTGAAGGTAGGATTCGAACCCATGACCTCTTGGTCTAAAGGCAAGTATCCTACCCACTGAGCTACCTCCATCATGTTCCATGATGTCACCTCACACGTGTGTGTGTGTGTGTGTGTGTGTATATATATACATGTATGACCAGAAAGGACAAAACATGTACAACTCTTAAGATTAGAAAACGTTCTTTCTTCATGCAGAAATTCAGGGCTTGACTTTTGAACTGTGGGAAACCTTTTGTGTAAAAATGCTGTAACTATGGGTTAAACTCATCTGACACTGCAAGTAAAGGGATGTTGGTTCAAAAATAACCACTGCAAAGCCGTTAGAGTCACTTTACAGGGCTAATGAGCACAGTGCATGTGTCACTCATTAAAAGGACAAAATACTCAGTATCATTACTCATAGTGCTGTTAAACTGAACAGGGTGAGAGTGAGAAGAGACGCCTGAGTTTGTGTGTGTGCTCATATTGTGCTAAAGAGAGGATGTAACCAGGCTGTCATAGTGTCCTCTCTCATTCATGGCCAATATTCCCTGTAGAAAACCTCTCACCTGTGTCCCTCTAAAACCTTCTCTCTGATATTTCTGCTGGTCTAAATGTAGCCTAACATCATTGTGCTAAAACATAACCTCTTGCCAAACACAAATAAGGGCTGTGAAGTTGCCAGGGCCATTTAGTGACTATCCTTGCAATATCATACTATGTGCTGTTTTCTGCATACTGCATAATTTTATGGCTAATACTGCAAACTGCTCCTCATGGGAGTATACAGTATAGCATCATGTACATTGTAACATATTACAGCCACATGACTAAATACATATTTTGTATATAGAATAGAGAGAAGTAATTCATATAAACATGATATAACTGATCTCTGGAATAGTATACTAAAGCCGAAATCAAATAAGTTTGCAATGATTAGACATCAATTGTATAAAGTCAACACATAAGTGTGAAGTTTACTTAAAATGTACTATAATTTCTAATGTTCATATGATACATACAGCAACTCTGACAGTTTGTGATACACTACAGAATGTGTTGAGAACTTTAAATGATGGTGGCGCTGTGGTAAGACCACAGTGAGAAGAAACCTCAGAATTAACCTCAGAGAAGAAGTATCTCAGAATTAATTAGGCAATTACACCAAAAATGGTGGACCAATATATAATGGTAGATTAATCTGGTAAAGGGCTTGAATAAATATTTGATTTTAGCAGAATACATTTTTTTGGTGTCTCAGTGACAAACCTTACATGAAATCCAACCTTTTCCAGATGAATTCAGGCCAAATTTGTAGGAAATTTCAAATTTGTTGAAGATTGGAATTCATATTCATTCAACTAACGTGGATATGTGGTCTAGTGTGACAGTTTGAAATTTCAACATCTGAATCTAAAAGTCATATTTATGTGAACAAAGCATTTGTCTTATTATAGTACTATGATTTCGGGACAAAGATTTTTTCTTAAAAGGCCACGAAATGGACTTTTTAACTCATATGCTGTGAATACACTAGTACTGTGCACTCAGAAACAGTTCAGCCATCTATCAGTTTAATGTTCACTCAAACTTTAAGTGTGCTAATTCTTTACCTTTGTATAACTTAAGTCTGAACATTAATTGCCCATTTGCGTCACTGTAATTGATCTTAGTTTGATGTGTGAAACACTTTGTGTGTGAATAATGCTTCCAGTACATTTATTTCGCTTTCTGAAATATTCATGATAAAAGAGGCATGGAAAGTGGCCAATTTAGAACAAAAAAAGAGAGAAAGGTGAGATATGGTGTTTTCAGATATTTTTTCCTTGAAATATTTTGTAACTCTTTTAAACCTGCCCTAGTTTTATAAGCTGTACAGGGGCTAAAATGGGACTGTACTGAGAATAAAAAACACAGCAATTAAAAGCACATAAAAAGTATTATAGTAATTACAGCCCATTACAGCTATTAACAAGCAAATCCCTACAAATTTTGGGCTTTTATCTTTCTCTGCATTTAATGACGTTTGAATGGATCTGAATACATGACCAGATTTCAAACACCTAAATATAATAAATGGTGTTATACTGGCACCAGCATACTCTGCTCTTCTAGACAACTCTATACCCTGCTGTGTTTATCTTCCAGAAATGTGTACATCCATGCATTCACTTATGCAAGCTAAGGCTACATCCTAAGACAAACACCTTAGGGTTACACTTTTATTGTACTACTTATTGTAATGTCAGGATATTAGCCCTAGATGAGCCCCACATGAGACATCTCTTCTTTATAAGAAATAACTTACTCACTGTCTTACTAAGATGTGATGATCCTGAAGTTTGGCCACCACTCAGAAAGGCATGGTAACCAGCTGATTAAGTTGTGGTCATGGTTAGTAAGGGGTTGGACTGAGTCCCACTTAGGAAGGCTTGGGAATGAGACAAATTAGCTGTAATAGGACTAGGCCAAGAGCTACTAAGCAAGTCATAGCCTTGGCTTTGTTAGGCATAGGAATTAGATAGCTAAATCATGACCAGGACTTTCTAAGTTGTAACCATGGTTTAAATATTTTGTTCTTACACCCTTGCATAAGAATCCTATTCCCATTTTCTTCAGAAGGGATGTAACTAGTGGGGCTCCATAATTACATCCATAATTAAGTTTGTTCAGAAGGTTCTCATCTGCTTTTGTTTTTATTCTGTATGTAAATTTACAAAAAATTACATTTCAAATAACAGTGAATGGCAACATATTGATTATGACACTACCACATTTTGTCACTGTCATTATACTCTGGATATATTCTTTTATGCAGTGTCTCATGCTATATGATTACTTTTAGACAGCTGAAGCATTTGTAAAGAGACATATTATTGTCTCTTTACAAACACATGTCATCACCCGTTTGATCTAAAGAATAGTAAATTATAATAATGCCTCTGCAGGGAGGATAAGCTTTCCTTAACTTTAGTCATTCAAAAAAGCATTCTGTCTTCAAGATACTAATTCTGATTCAAAGTTTGTTTGCTTGTCATAGCCTTAGCCCCCAAGCTGCTTGCGCAGAATTCTCCTTATAGCCAGCGGAACACACCCACGCTTACACACATGTCCAAACTCAGCCATACTGCAGTAGTGACAGCTAAAGCTTATCTCAAGGTTACTATACATCTTTCAACATCCCCCACTGCAGTCCATATCTACTGTATCGTTTCTCTTGTTTCAGACCTCAGCCCAAGACTCATATTAGTGAATGTCAACCATAATATAATCAGCAGCCCCTGCCCAGCATTTCTTTGTCAGCACAAAGAACTCATAGCACTGCATGTCCTTTCTACACCAAACAAAAAATATCCCCAATCAAACAGCTCATCTCAGTCCAGATCTACAAAGACACCAGTGATCTTTCAGCCTCTGTCTGTCTGGGTTGACCCTGCAACCTCCTTCTCTAAAGTGGTTCGTCCCTCTATTACTTTTTCATTCATTGTTTTAAAGACATGTCAGCTGTGACGTCCACTAATGATCTACACAAATCTAAAGTACAATAGCACCGCTGACCTCGCTCAAATGACCTAAAAAAGACATGCCCAACTTTCACCACTTTTCAGATCTCTTTCACATGTGAAGGGTTAAGTTGTTTTGAATAAAACCCAGGTTCTGTGTTCAAAGCATTCTTTAAGTGATATAACACTTTAGGTTTCCTAGTCAAAAAGAACTCTAAGTTCCCTTTTCAAATGGAATATTACATTTGCATGTGTGAAGAACCTTTTAAAGATTTAAAGAACTCTATTACAATGTAAAGGTCTCATACCAACGTAAGGGTGCCACCCAGAACTTTTATATTATGTGAAGTGTTATTTAAAAGGTTCTTCACACCTGTCCCATTTACAAAAAAATTATGGTCTAAAGCAATGATCCCCACCTTTTTTTTTTGCACTACAGACCAGTATAATGATAGTCAATAAAATATTTTTATTCTGTTTTTCTGCGTGGCCCGGTACCAAATGACTCACGGCCCATTGGGCCGTCTGCGGACTTCTGGTCTAAAGAAACAGCCATCAGAAGTTTCTTTAAGGCCAAGTGGTTCTTTAATAGCATAATGTAAAGTCGTCTTGTCTTCTTTACTTTACTAAGACTGTTGGTGTTGCTCATTTGTCAAGAAAGGAGGTGGGCTAACACTACTTGTGAAAAGTGGTCCTGTGGTCATGTGACACCTAGAGTGTGAACCAAAACTGCAGTGTTTTGGATCAATAAATGAAAGACTTTGTGAGTACTTTACAAATAAATGTCCCCCCCTATTTTTGCTCAAAATAGGAAAGCATCAATTTGACTCTTACCAGAACTAGACAAAAGGACAAAAAGGTTTGAAAACATCCTTAGATCACAGAACAAAGAACCAAGAGTTGTTAACCTAGCTGGGCTCACATTTATTGAGAGCAAACATCTATAATCTACACTTTTGTACACTTACATGTATTTAATGTGCATAAGAAACAGTTTAAAATAAAATAAACAGTATTTTAATTGTAGTCACAGATAGAGGAGGGCATATATTGGAATGCTACCATGGATGTCACACCGTTAAGATTCCTCTTCTCTTTCTACCCAGTCATGTAAAACCCATGTGCTTTTGGGTAAAAGATAAAAAGGTAACCTTATGGGGGCTACTGCTGTTACATGTTCTAGATCTATTGTACAGCTTATGATGGCTCTGAACACTGCAAGAGAAGAAATTTGCAATGAAAGACACTGTACCCGATGAACCTACTCTGACATGCATTGTTATGTTTCTAGCAGCAATGTGATGCTTACAAAGAGACTGCTGGAAGAGGACTAGCCAGACAGACGGAGAGAGGAGAGGCTGGAGGCGAGAGACAGACAGCCAGTGGCAGAGAGAGAGAGAGAGAGAGAGAGAGAGAGAGAAGGAGAAGTGAAGACAGGCATGTTTCCATGGACGGAGGGGAGAGATTTGGGGTGAGAAACATGCCTCAGCTGCCGCAGCCAATCAGAACATTCCTGTAAAATGTTCAAAGGGAGTGTCCTAGCAACAGACGAGTAAATATCTTTTCAGGCTCTGCTGATTTTGTATATGAGAAACACATATTTTTAGTGAGTGTTTCACAGAGAACCTTATATGAGCCTTTATTTATTTTTTAGAAGATGTTTCATTCATTGAGTCAGGCAATAATATGGGCATTATATTGTTCAGTGTTTTTGACAGCAGACAGTAGAAAGCATCATTCCTGTGCTTCCTGCATTCTTGTAATGGTACCAATGTATTTCATTTTCTACCAAAAATGAAAATGGCTGACTAATAAAAGCCTAATAATATATTCACCCCTGCAAATCCATTCATGGAGCTCAGGGGAGAGAAGAATGCACAGATTATGCAGCAGTAACAATAGCTAGGGTTAGTTTGATGCTTACAATAAAAAAACATTATGTTTCTCTTTCTCTCTCTCTCTCCAACCCCTCCCCCCACCCCCCTTAAAACACACAGGGCTCAGACATGTAGTGTGTAAATATATGAGGCTTGTTGTTTTGCCACTTCATTCACACATCGTTCCCTTTTCTCCCTTGAGGTGTGAATTCCCTCCTCTTTCATTCCCTCCATCCTTGTGATGGCCGACTGGCAAATAGGTGGAAAAAAGGAGTGGTTCATCCCTCCACTCACCCTTTCATTCATTTTTTCCTCTCCTTGTCTATCTTTCTCTCTCTCTATTTCTTCTTTGCTACCCCATTTGTTCCCAGTCCCCGTGCAAAGAGCTATTGTTAAAACACACATACACACACACACACACACACACACACACACACACACACACACAAAAGAATTAACACTACAAGCTCTGTGTTTTCCTCTGTATTTCTCCCAAAATGTCACATGAAAAGTAAAATGTCATTTTGAACATATGGCACTTGGTTCTCATACTGTATTGCTGGAGAACAGCCTGACCAGGTAAATCCTACACACTGTGTTGTTATGGAAACTGATGGTTTCAGGTCTATAAAAGTGACTTTTTTCATCAAGGCTGTTATTGCATCCTTGCTATTTTTTACTGCAGTAGAAACGAAAGCAGCATTTACACCATTGAAAATAGGGCGAAGTATAGAAGTAAGTATGAAGAATATGCTGATACATTGTACACCATACATTGTGCATACAGTGCAGACCATGCCAAACATGCATAAGTGTGTGTGTGTGTGTGTGTGTGTGTGTGTGTGTGTGTGTGTGTGTGTGTGAATATAACTATTTGTAGTACTATAATGTTCTGCAGTGAAAGAGGACGAGCCCCAGTTCTTTGGGCTATGAAAAGTAGCACACTCCTTTCTCTCCCCCTTTCTTTCTCTTTCTCTCTCTCTCCCCCACCATCCCTCCCTCTTTCCCTCCATTCTGCATCTTAGCCCACTCTAACCTCTCTATGGATGGCTGCAGAGGATGCCGGCATAGCAACACCGGCACTGGCCACAGCCATGTGCTCCGGGATTAATCTGCAATATCACTCAAGCCAAAATCAAGTCAAGGGTTCCAGAAAGCTAAAGAATGCAGGAAACAGACAGATAGAGAATGAGGAACAGTTTGTGGAGCAGAAAAGAAGAAGAAGAAGAAGAAAGAACACTGAAGATGCTGCTTACCGGTGAAATGTGTTACAGGGAGGCAGAGGTGCTCCTGCTCTATCTTCGGTCACAAAGAGGTGATGGGGGCAAAAAAGCAAACGGAGGGGCAAAAGAAAGAGCAGACCCCCTAAGGTGGACACAAATGGAAAGACAACACGGGGTGAAAAAAGCTCTCCTTTCTCTCCTTTCACTTCCCCAGTAAGGCTGCACGAATGTAGGCTTCCCTGAAAGCACAACTAATGCCTGCCTCAACCTCTGTGTGTGTATGTGTGTGTGGTGAGTGTGTGTGTGTGTGTGAGCATGTATCAGGATCGTTCTCCTTCTTGCTAGCTTCCCTCTCGCGCGCTTCTGCAGAGTTAGTAAATGCTCTCTCTCTCTCTCTCTCTCTCTCTCTCTCTCTCTCTCTGTCTCTCTCTCTCAATGTCTTTCTGCACTCTCTGCCCAGCAGCTGCTCTGCTATGAGAAATAGAACGCTCTGTTCTGTCCTCTCTCTCTCTCTCTCGCTCGCTCTCTCACGGTCTCTCTCTCTCTCACTCTATCTCTCTTACAAAGACCACCACCAGCCTATCCTCCTCTCACCCCCTCCCCCTACCACTAACTGACATCTCCAAAGCCTACTGGCAAGAGTGAGGGAGAGTGTATTTGTGTATATGCAAGTGTGTGTGTTTATGGTGTTTGGGTAGGGGGTGTTATTTAACCCTTTCCCTTACAGTGCCCCCCACCAGCAGGTGTGCGAGAGGCTGCTCCCAGAAAAGCCCGGGCTGATGGCCGGTCGCTATAGAGATGGGGCTTGGGTAAACGATCCGTGTCTAACTGGCCTGGAGTGTGTGAACCCAATGGCCATTGTTTGTCCTCACTGGGCTGCTCCTCCCGCGTGGCCAGCAGCAAGCCTGCATCTCATTCTCTCTCACAGCCCCCCACCCCCCCTTCCCCCAGACTAGCACGGGCCACAACAGACCTAAAGTCAGCACTACATAATGAAATATGTACACATTTGAATATGCTATGGGTCAGAGATATGTAAATACATGCACAAGCAGCTGCAGCCCAAAATATACCTGGATTGAGATGGCAGTAGGCGTTTGAAATATGTGTCTGATTTTATCTTACAGTTCGCTAAGCATGTGGTACATTGTGGATACACAAATGGTATGCTGGACTGCAAACTAATAGCGCTGTTTTTGGGAAGTGAAAGTCTGAAGCCAAAAACAAATGTGGAAATTCAGTGGTGAAGAGATAGCGATGTTAATGTATGAGATTCATTCCCACCATATCATTCAGCAACCGCTGTTCTGTTATAGCTAAAAAGTACTAGGGAAACATGAAGTGCTGGTCCACATGATGGCTGCAACAAGACATATATTGCAATACATTTTATGATATACTGTAGGGCTGCAGTAGGTAGCTTTAAGCCATGTATATTTCACACTGACATACACTAATTGTGCACATAACACACAGGCACAATAAAGTTGTACCTGAAACTGCTGCAAAATGTTTTAGTACATCTGACTCTATACTGCACATGGCCAGAAACCCACTCACCCAACTTTTACTCTAGGTGTTAATAGTAAGCTGGTTCTCCGTTTTCTACTCTAATAGCATTTCCCTCTTGGAAATACTTTCAACTGGATCGTGAAACATTGCTGGTGGGATTTGATTCAAGAATCAGGAACTGATGTAACCTGATTGGGCCTGGTTCTCAAACAAGTGCTCAGGTATGTCCTAAGGGTGTTTAATGTTGCTCCATTACTACAAAGAACACGATTCCACTCCTCCACAGTCTAATTACAAGGGGCTATCCACCCTTGAAGCTCTTGCTTGGCATTGCACATAGTGATCTTTAAAAAGTTGCTCAACCAAGTACAATTAAAAGCTCACTTTTGTGCCAAAGTACTGGTGTGTATGCTGAGAGATTCGTACATGCTTTGAGTCTGTGTCTTGGATTCTTCTATTGCTCTGTATTTCTTCCATTTTAAAAGTTTCAAACACCTGCGTGTAAAAATATTAACTAAAAAGGCAAATGAATACTTTTTAGATTTACCATCATTATTTCATGATTAGTTATATAATACACGGTTGCAAAATATAATGCAATTCACAGCTCAATACCTATTTTATCTATAAATGAATATTAATATTGTTGGTTTTATTCATCATTCACAGTGGCGCAGGGGTTAGCATTGTTGCCTCACAGCAAGAAGGTCCTGGGTTCGAGTCCCAGGTTGGGCGCAGGGTCTTTCTGTGTGG
>JBBPDE010000140.1:14613039-14630372 GCA_037974605.1 Nannopetersius ansorgii | reverse complement strand
CACACACACACACACACACACACACACACACACACACACACACACACACACACACACACACACACACACTCACTCACACACATACAGGGTTGAGGTGAGGCTTGCCTTGAGCCAGCTGGTTTAGGCTTTCACTTGCGCACACACTCACACTTACACATCACTTGTTATTGGCACAGTGTCGAAAACAAACACCTGTAGTGCACCCAATGGGCCATTTGTGGTTCACTTACGGTTTATCTTATTCAAACAGTTTTTCACTCATGTGAAAGCAACAGTGCTTCTGAATGCACATGCATCAGTTAAAGTCCCAGAATTGACGCTTATTGACGGTTAATAATTCAAGCAGAGACAGGTGCATGGATATGTGTATATATGTGTGTAACTAATGTAGCCTTTCACATGTTGTCTTTCATGCAGACACTAATTTTCACTGTTTAAAATTTCAGTGTAATTACATTTACAGTGTAACTTTAGTGGCAAGAAAAACCTCCCATACCTTGGCTTGCCTTATTTCCTCTATTTATAACAGTTTAACTAGATGTGGACATTTAAACCCTGTAACAGATATTAAGGAGACATATATTTATGTTTTACTTTGAATGTATTTTTCTTACTTTCTATTCTGTAGTTTTGCATTCAAATCATATTTGTGGATTAGACTGTTAAACTGCTATTAATAAACTGAGCAGGTTGTTGAATGAAGTCATGTTCTTATGTAACTTCATATTTACCACGCTTTAGGACCCTTTCTTTTATTAACCTAAAAACTGTCTCCAAGTGAGTGAGAGTTTATTTCATGGCCTTTACACTCAGATTCTAGAACTTGAAGTATCCATATTTATATCCTGCATCTACTATAAAACTAGTGTGAATTATGTTTGGTTAGGGAAACAGGCTTGGGAAAGCTAGACATATGCTGAGAAAAAAAAAAAATCTCTCTCTCTCCCTCTCACTCTCTCCCTCTCACTCTCTCCCTCCCTCCCTCCCTCCCTCCCTCCCATTCCCTTCCTCCCTCCCTCTCCCTCCCTCTGAGAGATAAACAGAGGGGTGCTGGACCCACAGGGTTGTCACAGGTCCTTTCTTTACCCTGGAGGCTCTCTTTTGTTGCTATAGCAACCGGGTCAGGACCGCCACATCCAGGGATACAGAATGTGAGTGTGTGACAGGTGTGTGAGGAGGTACCGAGGATGAGAGGGAGGGGGGTAGTGGAAGGAAGGTAGACTGGGAGGTAAGATAAAAGAGAGTGTTGCTGTGGGATGAACCATGGGGGTCAGGTTCAACGTGTTTGTTCATAACACACAGCAGAAACCCCACACACACATTTACACACACATCAGTGAATGCTGTTTCAGTAAAAAGATTGCTGCTGCCAATTCAATATACGCCACAAACATATCTCTATTGTTGCTTCGTGTTAACTGTGCTAAACAGCATGGGAGGCAATACAAGCAGTTGGAAAAAGTGCATTTAGTGATAAGAATAAGTGCTTGAATGTGACTAAACAGAAACGTCAAAGGACAGAATGAGTCAGTGGCGATGTGATTGGGCCTAGCAGGCATAGGCCTGCCCACTTTTGTCAAGAACCCATTTAAAAACATCTCAATAATAAATACATCCTGTTTTTAATACTGAATTCTAACCAAACTGTTACTAAGCACAGAGACCTGAAGATAAAAACAAACCACTAAAATGGACTCTTCGAAGTCCATCACCACAGTGTATGAGTTGACAACAAGAAGATGGCCTATTCCAAGCATAATAGTGATATACAATATAACGTTACATAAATATCATGATTACAAACATTACAACTCAGAACAATGGATCATTAAAAGTGAAGCATGAACGGCAGAATAACAGAATACAAGCACAAGCATATTAGATTTAAATTGGACATGATTGATCCTTTGTGTTTAGAGTTATGTTACTTAGTTTCTGTTTTTTTTTCTTCAAGAAAAAAACACAAGACACTTCATATCTTCAGTTAAGATACCATTATGTGTAAACTGGGCACCAGGGTGTTTCTGGCACTGATACTGATACTGGCTAAATGGTCATTAGAAAGTGACAAACTGAAATTAAAGAGACAAGGACTGTCACTGTTAATTACTTTAGTGGTCATGTACATTGCAGATCATTTTTGTGATTAATCCAGAGTTTTAAAGAATGACAGACATTGAGAAAAAGTCTTGACAAACCATGCAAGGATATTCAAAGATTCTGAAACTCTATTTTCAGCAAAGGATAAAAAGGAAACCTTTTTAAAAAACACAATGTTAAACCCCAGCATAGTTATAGCACATGTCCCCTTTTACTGTAAGATAAAATATGCAAAATATAATCATGCAGCAAACTGCCAACAAATTAATATATATATATATATATTCAGGCAATCATTACACCCCTGTTTTAGGCATGTCTGTTATTAAAGAGTTTCGTTGTTATTATTATCATTATTAAACGTTTCAAACACTCATTAAAACAGATTTATTCTTTATGAATTTCTACTTGTAATTCGTTAAAATCTGTGGATTCTCTGTTTAAGGTAAATGTAATTCCATTACAAAACTTCTTATGTCATTTATTGTGTAATTAAGTTATTCCTTTAAACCGTTATGCAATGTAAATAAAAAAAATAGGACAGTGACAATAATAATTTTTAGGGTTGGAGCAAATATACCTTTAAGCCCATCATATATCACACTCGAGTGCAGTACAGGGATGAGACAGTGTATATTAGCGAGAGTCATCCTAAATAACGTGAACAGGCGGCAGCTGTCTGAATCTCAGGCCTTGAAGTTATGGTGTGTGTCAGGCTGTGTAATGCGAATGGCAGACAGAGGCAGACGGGGGATGTAGGAGACTCTAGGTCTTGAGAACGTTTGACATCAGTGTCACTTTCTGCAGCTGCCTGTCTATGAGCTGAACGGAATTGCCTTAGTGTCTTCAAGTCTCCTCTGTGTGTGGGTTTGTGTGTGCATGTGTGTGTGTGTGTGTGTGTGTGTGTGTGTGTGTATGTGTGGGTTTGTGTGTGTGTGTGTGTGTGTGTGTGTGTTAAAATAGTAAATATTATAACCTACGGTTGTTTTTTTTGCCTGTCTACCATTTGCATTGTGTAATGAGTTCATACATTGAAAAAAAGGTTTGCGATTCTAATGTTCCAAACGGCTGCACAGGAATGAGATCTGTTACATCAACACAAGTGCTTTCCTTCAGTTTACTTTAAGAAGAACCTATGTTGATCTATTCATCTGCAACCATTTAATTCAAAGTGCCATTTTCATTTTACCCTACCATCTGTTTAACAAAATGACATTCAATGACATTCAGTTTCTGGAAAAACTATTTAAATAAATGTATAAACTACATCATAACCAGAAGCAATGAAGTCAGACCCTCATCATCACAATGTAAACAATAGTCATAATTGGATGGATGCTCCATCCATCATTCTCAAAGATAAAGTTTTAAACATACTCAGTGCATTTTATAACAGAGTCAGCTCCGCTGTACATTGTGAGGTTTTTGTTTTTACAATTGTTTTCTTGTCTGCCATCCTGTCTCTCTCTTTGCTTACACTCTCTGCTGCTCTTTTTCTACAAACCTGACTCTGTAAAGCTTCCCCAACCATAAAAAACCCCCACCATTATCTGTGTTACAGTCTCTTCCTCAATCCATTTAGTCTTAATGCAGGTGTTTCAGTATGCAGAGGTGGAGATGACATACATATGTACCGTAGTGTGTGTCAACAACAGCCCTCAGTTCAGAATGGTTTCAGGGCTATGGTCACAGTAGATGCCAATTATAACCTCCACAAATAAACAGTAATTAAACACAGTTTTCAATGTCTGCATAATTCAGTCATTAAGATCATAGAACAAAATCATGGGTTAGAAATGATTAATTGAAGGGAAATTTACTGACTGATTTCTTTACAATGGTGGCAGTAAAAACCACAGATCATAATGTTTTCAAAAATATAGCTTTTTTGTTAATGATCTAAAATGACCATGTTCATAATGGTAAAACAGTGGGAAGTATGTTTTCTATTTTATATTTTTCCCTTATAATGATATGCATGTATCATTGTGCCATCATTAAATTCATACAAATACATTTAAAGTGTAATCTTTAAAATCTATAGTAAATCTGTTACTGTATGTTTCTCTAAAATGAAGAGTTTCGTATCAAACCATTCTTTATTTACTTTTTAGACATTTAAATGTGCAGAAATAAAAAAGCAGATTGCCCCTTTAGCCACACAGTTACATAAACAGGACATCGGTGGGCCTCAGCTACACAATGTTTCAGTTCAATTATTTTAGAACAGGATTCTACCTATTAGTTGTTGACATTGTAATTTGCCTGAGTTTGCCCCCGCCCCGCCCTCCTCCTTGTTTCTCCAGGGATGCTTGATTATCTTGACTCTATAATAATTAATTCTTCAGTCCTCTAGAGCTTCAGAAAAGTTTTGAATGCTTAGCTCTCTTTGTTGCATGTTTCAGTTATGAGTTTCTATCTTGCATAACTCTAAAAAATGGTTAAGGATGCATTAGGTATATCATGTTTAAAAGATTTTTCCTCTTAATCTCATTAGACTGTTCTGAATGCCCTTCCTAAACAACCCCTAACCAGGCTCATTTTCTGAGTCAACCTTTTATCAAGGCCTGAGCGAAATGGCAAACCATGACCTCAGCAGAAGGGTCAGAGGAAGACATTTGTCCTAATTTGATTAAATAGCCTCTGATATAAAAAGGAAATAAAATGTCCAATTCTTTAAAAGGTCACAGTATGCAGCGATGGGAATCTGAGGGTGGCTGCCAGGCCTTTCTGTCTCTCTCTCACTTTTTTTGGCTGGTCTGATCACACCTCTCCTATTGATCCAGGCTGGACTTTCCTGTGCATGTGGGCATGTGGTCCCACAGCCACTTAATTATTACCACTCATAATTAGCTGGCAGAACAGATTCACGCTCTCTAGATGCTAATTAACTTGTTTTCTTATAATGGATGCCTGTTGGATTGCAGATGCATGGAAGGAGAGAGAGAGAGACACACACACAGAGACAGAGACAGAGAGACAGAGAGAGTGACACAAAGAGAGAGAGAGAGACAGAGAGAGACAGAGAGAGACAGAGAGAGTGACACAGAAGGAGAGACAGAGACAGAGACAGAGAGAGTGACACAGAAAGAGAGAGAGAGAGAGAGAGACAGAGAGAGACAGAGAGAGTGACACAGAAGGAGAGAGAGAGAGAGAGAGACAGAGAGAGACAGAGAGTGACACAGAAGGAGAGACAGAGACAGAGACAGAGACAGAGACCGAGAGAGTGACACAGAAAGAGAGAGAGAGAGAGAGAGAGAGAGAGAGAGAGAGAGAGAGAGAGAGAGAGAGAGAGAGAGAGGAGTGCCCTTTGAGATGGGCGGAAAGGTCGTTTAAACTGTAGAAGAGATCCTATTTGTCACAGCATGTTACAGATGAAGACTGTGGATGATGGCATGTCAAAAATATTTTTTTGGAGGCAACAGCTCTAAGAGGTAGCAGTAGGCTGTTTACATCATATTTCCATAGATGTCATCTCTATTAGTGCTGAGATGCAGCCAAAGTTCCTGACATTGGCTGATGTTCGAATGCAAGACTGTGAAGCTTTATTCCCATAATTGTGCTGTATAGTTTTATTATTCCTGCAGGAAAACTACTGAATGGTTCTACGTTCTGACAGGATATTAAAGAAACATATAACACTTTACATATATCACTGGTTGTGTAACTATGCAGGAACTAAGCAAGATAGTGAGTAGTGCTGCATTAACAGTGAAATCACTGCTGCTAACCACAAAGAAGTTCTGGTTAGTTACCTAAGTAATAGTGAATGAATGATAAGAGTATTTAGTCTTACAGATCTACTATATCAGCGTTACTCAAACTTATTTGTGCTGGGGACCAGTCAAGTCAGGCTTTGGGGCTGAAGGGCCCTGCACATATGCCCCCCACCCCTGCAGGAATTATTCACCCACAGGAATCATTTGGCACAAAAAAATGTAAATCAACGTTTGCTTTCTCGCCACTAACCGGTCGAAACGAAGAAGACAGAGACACTCGGAGCATGTTTTCTGAGCTTGTTTCTGTCCGTTGTTTTCGTGGCTCTCATAACGCGCGTGTGTGTCCGTGAAAAGTTTGGAGTGAATGAGACAAAGGGCGGAACGCTGAACATTCTAGCATGCTTAAACAAGGGCCGGGCCGTGAAGTCGAGGGGGCGGGGCGGGGCATGCAGTGACAGCATGGCTGAGATCAGACCTGATCTGACTGAATTTTGATTGGTGCAGAAGCGAGGCTCCGCGAACCCGCAGGAACTCTCTCACGGACCGGCACCGGTCCGCGGCCCATAGTTTGAGAAACGCTGTACTATATTACAACTATGGACTGTTGATAATTCACTACTGATCTAAAGATCTGATAAACTAATAACTTTGTCTGATAAACTGATAACTTACTCCTGCTGCCACTAAAGGCCGCTATTGTTCTGTTAAAGGACTTTTAAATGAATTAAGAAATTAAGAATTATTTGTAACTGTCTTGTGTTTAGTTTTTGAATTTATGTTAGGTTTTGTCATGTCTCTATCGTCCCCCACCCAACCCTACGTTTTTGTGTTCATGCAGGTTTCTTCTGTTTTGAGTTTTGGGCCATCAAGCCTTCTCTGTTTTTTGGAAATATCAATAAAAGAGAAAAGAGAAATGAAAGTCTGTGTGTGCGCCTCTTGCCTGGACGAGCAAAGCCAAATCGTGACAGGTGGCTTCTTAATTTCCATCAACCCCTGGTGCTACACATGTCCAGCAGGAGGGGAGGACAAACCTCCCCACCACACACAATTGATTGTGACAATAACCCACAGTGAGGCACAACTGTCAGTCTGTTATTCTGCAAAACCAGACGCTTAGCAGACGTCTGAATGAGACATTACTGACTGCCCAGGATGCACCCCTTCAGAACTTCCATGATGCGTTTAAAACGCCTGACTCACCTCCCCTCTGTGAACAAGGCCAAGAGCGTGCAGAGACATGGAGACATGACATGTGTACTGATGTGTCTGTTAACCCCTCCCAGCTTCTGCCATCACTGCATCACAGATTATGCAGAACCCAGAAGGCGATAGCGTGCACCAATTGCATGTTTCCTGCTGCTAAGTGGCAGAGAGACTGTCCAGCAGACTTGTGACAAGACATACACATAGTGAGAAAAAAGCCTAAAATAACCCCAGTGGTTAATCAATGAGAGCAGGAAGGTCAAGCTAAATGGGCAAGATGCTCATTTATCATCAGTGTAGTCCCTATGGTCAAATGATGATTTTGTGGATCCAACTACATCTACACAGCTTTAACTCAGTGAAAGCACATACTGTAACCTCAATAATGGGACAAAATACACTGGAGCACAGTCAGTCTCCGTATTAATGAATGCTTTTCAAGTGTTTGTATCCGCTACAACACTGTAATCCACTAATGGATTTCTAAGCCCAGTGAGAGTAGCCTTTTTAACAGTAACATTCAAATGGATTCTTTTAGGCAAATAGTATTTTTATATCCATCTGTGGGTGCATGATTAGGCCACCTGCAATTCTACCTCTTCTCTGTTACAGAAATACAAACAAGGACTAGTGTCAAATGAACAGAAAAAGTTAAATAGATGAAATCAAGACGTTGTTATGTAAAGCATGTGTAATAAATCACACTGTGTATTTCATTATGTGCAATATTTTGTACCATGTGAATCATTACTTATTTCAGTATTACTTCTATACAACTGATCTCTGATATGTGCAATTACATACTTCTAACTACCATCTGTGTCGTACGGAATCCACTTAACTGTAAGTTACTCTGCATTAGTGTATATCATATAGAGTTTTTCCTGTTGATTCTTTTATTGGATTTATATTTTATGTTTAAAACTTTATATTTTATATTGTTCTTGTCTTTGTGTGTCTGTGCGGTCAAAAGCAATTTCTGATTCTTATGCTGACTATGCAATTTTAATTTACCCAATTATGCAACATAGTCCCTTCACCTCCAAAAATAATTAAACTGTTTCATTAAAGACGTGTTTGTATTGGTTTTAATTAGTTCATTGTTATTTTTTATTCTCCACCTGTATTCCGACAAGCCCCGCCTCCAAGCTCTTCTGCCTGGATTGCCTGTGGGTTTGAGCGATCAGCCAATCCCAACGCGGGGGCGTGGCCTGTCTGAGCACCGGTGGGTGAAAATAACACGGTGAGAGAAGAAGCAGCTCTTCATTCATTATCGCGGGGGCAGAGAGAGGAACAAGCAGACAGTCCCGGCTCATTCTCCACTCAGGATAAAGCACTTGTGTGAAACACACACACATAACACCGGTTACCTCACCAGAAACACTTGGGTGAGTCATCCATGCTTCCACTTTCAGTTGTCATGATGTATTTGCTTGTGCTTGAGTGTGTTCAGTTTTCGTTGCTCTGTATACAGTAAATATGCAGATACCAAACAAGCAGCTTTTTCGTACATTATTATTTTTTCTCTGTTTTTCTTTTCTCATTGTCATTTTCTTCATCAGTTTTCTTATTGTTAGTTTGTCATCAGTTACTTTTTTCTACAATAATAATATTAAGTAATAATTAATAATTAAATAATTATAATTAAATTCATTATAATAATAAAAACACAGTGCAGTCCTCTAATGTGAAATGTATACCCCTCGTGGATTTTTTTTAATTTTATTTCATTAATTCTTGAATTAGTTTGGGTAAAACAAAGTGAATGTACAAGAAAGTGCTGTGCCTTGCAGATGCAAGATGTTTTTAGTGTTGGACAAAACAACACAGACTGAACTGAAAGTGTTTGTGTAGTAATGCTATGTGTGGATAAAGTTGATGTGAGATGCAGGTGTGATGCTCATGCTGTTGTCTGGCTGTCTGGCAGTGGCTGTGCAATGGTGATGTGTCCATGTGTGTGTGTGTGTGTGCATGTGTGTGTGCACGTGTGTGTGCTTTTTGCACCCCCTTTTACAAAAGACTAAGAATTATTTGTCACCACCCGCTGTGAGTGATAAAAGTGAGAAAGTGTGCTGTTCTCTTGTGTTTTTGTGTGTGCATGTGTGTGACAATGTCATGCCATTCAGCAGGGCTGTCAGTGTCTACACATTCAAAGTGGTAAAATCAACAAGACTTTCAATGGCTCTCACTGGATTGCTGATAATGGTGGGGAGTGAGGTGGTGGTGGTGGGGTCTTTGTTACAGTGACAGCTTTGTGTAAAAAGTTTTTGTGGAGGTGGAGCACAGATATGAATAGAAAAACAGAGGGTAGGTGGGTAAAGATGGAGTGAGAAAGGACTTATTTCGCTTCCCAAGGGAAGACTACTCACAGACAACTAAACAGACAATAACATAAGGCATCAAAATGGGTTTTGCATAGCTTGAGTTGTCTCTGGAAACGGGTGCTGAATGACGAGAAGTGGTTGGTGCACATTATAAAACATAGATAAACGCAATGTTAGAGTAGAAAATAGGAGTTCTGTATTATAGCAACTCTTTAAAACCATCAACATTTTTACACGTAAAAGTCCCCCTGTCATTTGTGTATTGTAACAGCATTACACTATTACACTCTCTCAAAAGAAAATATTCATAAATACACTATTGCACGATAAGAAACTCCACCAATTTGTAGAGTATTTTTTTATTTGGGCCAGATGAAATGAAAAATCATTTACCATTTACAGCCATTTACAAGGTATACAATTTGCCACTTTCCTTATATGTAATCTAGCAGCCAAGACATGTTTGTAGTATCTTGGTGACTGTAGTATTCGGTGGTAGTAGCCTAGTAGGTAAAACACCTGCCTGTGAACCCAGTGACCACAAAGTTACACATTCAGACCTCCACTTTCTACCATTGTGTCCTTGAGCAAATCACTTAACCCTCAGTGGCCCCAGGGGGACTGTCCCTGAAACTCTGGAAAAGGGCATCTGGCAATCGCTGTAAATGTGATGCAAAAATAGGTTTGGCTGATGGATCCAGAAAGGATTCTTACAGGTGCACAATGGTAATGAAATCAAACTGGTCTTAGTTACAACATGGTCACCAAAAATAGCACCATGTGACATATTTAGATTTGGCTAATATTTCAAACCAGTATTTGTTGATTAGATTATATGATGTATTTGTTAGTCTCTGGAAGAGCAACACGGTTAGTTGACACTGGGCTATGCAGTCTGCATTTATTTTACTGCATTTGTGGCACCAAAAAATACTGGATTTCTTCAAGCTGCTTATCCAGGTACGGGTAGCCCCAATTTTTTACACTTAAAAATGTTCATATATTAACACTGGCTAGTTTTGATGTTTCACCTTCAACTCCTAAATGGCACCCAGAAGATGTGTCTGTCCTGCATGACTTTGTAAAAGAAAGTGAGAGGACACTTTCTGATAGTGGAGGTTGTTTTTAACTTAATTTACAGTAAATCTCAGCTCCTGCCGGATGGCCGTGTGACACAGAAACGTCTTATTTGTCAGAGTGGCTGGTCCTGCCCTGATGGAATGTGCCCTTGATTAAATAGCGCCAGCGCTAAGGACTGTGTGTCTCTAACTGAAGCACCTTTGGTGGCACAGTACTCACTGTTGCTGGTGATTGAAAACAGGCGATTGGCGATGAGCACAACCACGGAAAAATAGATCTGGCGCTACATGGGCACCGTCAATCCTCCATTTTGTCCCAGACAAAAGCAGCCAGGTGTTGTAGCCCTCTCGTGCAGAGCCAGCTGATTGATTACCCACATGCTCCATTTCTCATGGAGATGGATGGCAGATTCAACATGGCTGCACTCAAAAAGCTGCAGACAGTCAGTGGCTCTTCAGCAGCACTAATCAAACAGCCTTAGGGGAATTTGATGCATGAAAAAAAAACACAAAAAAAAAAACAAAGCCATGTGTGAATAGAAGAGTGAATGAGGGCCATTTTCCCCCTCCTCTGATAGCAGCCTGTTGATACTATTCTCTTTTCATCTAATAGGAACCACAGGCTTTTTTCCCATTGCTTTGCTCTGCTGCCTGTTTTGAATGTGAATGAGAGACGAGCGTACTGTCACAATGGGCAAGATGCTGTCTAATACATTTAGCAGCTGGAGTCATTGCATGGTGCCCTGGGCTGTGTTTGGACATCAGAGGTAAACTGTTCATGCACTCGCTCAACATGTTACAGTACATGGATCTGACAGAGACTGGAAAACAAAGGATGACATAACTAGTGCAGAGAAATAGGACTGCAATATTGGCATGACTTTTGACTGGTGAGCTTACTGTGTCTCAGCAATGAACTAGGTGGTATTTCCACTGAGGGGTGGGTGGCTTTTGACTTCCCTTCTATTTACAGCATATTGATCTTAACAGATTCTGGTCTGATGTCTGCTATAGAAGAATCATTTCATTATATGTACAGATTGATCGTTCATTTACATTTCACTTATGAAGGCTCTCGAAGTGATTTCCGATCAGATCTGTGATTTTAATCCAGTGTGAATCCAGTGTTTCCTGTGTGGTTGACCCTATAAAGCAGTCTATGTAGTCATGCAAACATGGTGTCTGCAGGGCCAGAGCATAGGATAGGCTAATTTGAATATATTTATGCAGAAATAGAATAGTGATACTAGTTTCTTAAACCAGCACTACCTGCTGCTTGGACTGCTGCTTTATTTTCTCATAATAAACTGACAATGAAGCACCATATTTCAATACATCCAACTCAAAGAATCATTTCAGTTTATCAATGATCAAGGATCCATGCCAGACCTGAGATCTGAATTTAGTGCGTATTTGCATAGACTGAGAATTTTATGTGTGTAAAAACAGTGTCATAACAAACAAACAGGAATAAGTAAATGATACTAATTGCATAACACTGTCTGTCTCTCATCCTAATGGGCCCTCTAGCCTGTTTAATGATAGGGGAAACACTAACAATCTATAAAGTTTATAATAATAAAGTGATCAGACTGCTCCATTACACATAGCACGTATATCAGGAATAAGGTGTTCAGGCTGTTTCAGTCTGTAAAATATTGAGGAAATTATGTTAACAATGCTTTAACTTGTATGAATCAGTCAAATCCCTTGCTTATAACAGCTATAGACAACTTGGCTATTCAGTCAGAGCACTTAAGCGAGTTTTGTACACCCATTTTTTAACAAATGGTCAGCTAAATAACTTTGTTGTTTCCAAATTATGTAATTTAATTATGTAATTTAGTTCTTTGTGATGAACGTTGTGTGCACAGGAGCATAACTGGACAATGGAGTATTGGAAGAAGGTGGTCTGGTCTGATTAATTAAGTTTTCACATCAGGTGGGTGGTCATGGAGTATGTGTCGCTTACCTGGGAAAGAAGTGACATCATTGTTCACAAATGATTTGAGGATGACAAAGAGTTCAAGGTGGTGACTTGTCCACTGAATTTCCCAGATCTCTATCTAATTGACCATAAGATGGACCAACTAGTCCCTATCCATGGAGACCCCACCTAGCAACTAACTGGAGTTGAAGGTTCTGCTGCTGACAATTTACCATAGCACACCTTCAGAGGTCTTGTGGGATTTATGTAAGCAGTTTTAATTATATGGGTGATTGGTGTATGAACATTAGATGTTGCCTTAGTCCCCTGAGACTAAATTCTTCCTAAACTCTCCTTAGGCATCTGGTGCTGTGCATCTATTGACTGGGTTATAATGAAATCACTGTGGTGCAAACCCATAGAAGACTATGGAAGACTCTTGAGGTCAGAACTATGACACGTAAGCTGATAGCATTTTGCTGTTTAGCTGGTTGGATCATCCGCTCTCATCACTTCTTAAACAAGGGTTTCCCAGTTCCAGTCCTATCATACCTTTGCTCAGCACATTTTGCATGCCCAGCAAACAAGGAGCTCATTAATTAGTTAATTGTTGGAGCTTTAAGTTGTAGAGAAATAAAAATCATGACAGAATGTGTACATGTTGAACATACTTCATATTCAGCCAGCAGTTATACTTGATAGTTTAAGCTTCAGATCACAAATTTGACATTATCATGTAGAATTTGCTCATCCAATCCAGAATTTATTGTATCATCAAATGAGGGCAATCTGTTCTGATCCAATTACAGCAGTTCAAACTCTGACACTAGCACCAGAATGTTTTACAGCTGAGATGAGGTTCTTCTGCTGGAATGTGGTGTTTAGTTTTAACATTTTTCATTCAAGACATAACGTTCTAGTTTTACCCTGTGAGTCCACACATTTTTTCAGTAGTTTTCTAGTTTATCTAGGAGGTTTTTTGGCAGCAGTAATCTTCTTTGAAGGTAATTGCTTCCTCCTCGCTATAATTCCAAACACATGATTGTTTAATGTTTTTTCACTAACTGTCTGACAGCAGACAAGTGAAGCCCAAATTTCTCAGAAATTGCTTTGTAACTTCTTATAGTCTGATGTTGAGGTTGTTTGTACAGCTGTTCTAAGGTCCTCTGAAATATCATTTGACCGAGGTGTGGCACACAAGAGAAAATGTACGATAAACACTTTTTTTAAAAATAGGGCAAAGATATACTTACAATTAATTCATCTGAACCTCCGCATCCTTATAATATTATATAGCTAATTGATCACTCTATACTTTTAATGTCAGATCAAGACATTTATAGTCGTGTTCAATAAATGAACCAAAAACTAGGTAATTGTTTGTGTAATGTATGATATTTATAACATGATAACTAGATTTAAATAAAAATTAAGAGAATTCAAATAGCTTTATAAAATTCCAAGTACTACTGTATATCTATTATCTGCCCAGAATATCCCTTGATTTTATGGTGACCTGTCTGAAGTTGTTTTGCCTTTTGCACTATGATTGCAGGGACAATCTCCAGCACCCCTGGTTTAGGATGAACACTTCTGATGATGGATGGATTTTTGGATATCTAGTCCACTTAATGTAATCAATATCATTATGTTTAAAAAATTACATAAGTTAACTCAGTTTAATTGATACATTCCATTGTAATTTAGCATCTCACAGCACTGATGCTGAGCTAACAAACCTGCTATCAGCCATTCAGCGTAAGATAGCTAGCTGTCTAAATTTCAACTTAACTAAAGCTGGGCTGCACATACACTGTGTGATTTTTGGCCCATTTTAAGACTATTATTCACTCCTGCGACCATTTTGTGGATCGGACCGCGTTTCGCCTTAATCGTGTGTCGTGCATGGTGTAGTATACATGGGGTAATGAGAAGCGATTAACACTAACTACCAGCTCCTGATCAGCAATCAAACCTGTTTAAAATCCTGGTTGCCCCTCATGAGGGTATTGCACTGTTGAAGCAGCCGATTTAACGCAACCTCTCACTCTGTGCATGCACAAACACAGAAATGGAAGTGAAAAAGACAGAGCAGCATTATGATCTGGACACAAACGATGGAGGCTTGTAAAACTTTGGCAAGCTCATCCGAGCCTTTATTTAATGAAGCACACCATTTTTGTAATTTCCCAGATTTATTTTTGCTATTACTTACAAAGGAAATTTTCTGTTATTTATTTACTATTCATTTAAAAAAATCTCTGATCTACCTACACGTGTTGTGTATGGATGTACAGTGTGAGCAATCAGGTCACATCAGAGCATCGGGCCGTATAGTGTGAGAACATGAATCATGAGCTACGAACTTCTAACCCCTGTGATTCAATCGTACAGTTTGAGCAGGAGCTGAATAACGTAACTGAAAAAAATGCACAGTGTATGCCTGGCTTAAGTTAAAAGTAACTCTTCTGACAGTCTACTTCACATTATGAAGAAGTTTAGTCCCCTGGTTGTGATAGTGGCCCACGAGCCAGTGGATGCTTTGCCGGCTCATTGTCTTACATAATCTTCTATGGATTCTTGCTTTCCTGTGTCTCTTGTGAAGAGCAGTTTTAATGAAAGTGTCATTAACTTTTATGAGATGATTTTTTAATGGTACTTCTTTTGTGTTTAATCCAAGTATTGATTATAATGTCTGTGATTAAAATAGGCTGGATAAAGATCTACATTAATTTGAACCGATTCATCAAAACATCATTGTTAGCTGCACACAGAAGTTGAGTGATTTTCTTCTTTTAGCTTTAACGAAAAACTGAGCGTCTGAGAGCTGTGTTATAAGTTAAAGTTAAACTACGGGTTGAAAAACATTCATTGACATATTTTTTGGTGAGGCACTATATAAAATGATTTATTGGTTGAGCCAAAATCATTTTTCTAGTAATGCCTAAAGACACTTTCTAACCCTATGTGTACTATTTGTATCTGCAAGGTGGTAAAGAAACAACTGTAAATTTTGTTATTAATCTTAGTACTCTCTGTCCTAGAGGCATAAGTGGATGTTACATTGCCAGTTGTCACCCATGGGGAATGCGCTGTTGTGATGCAAGGCTTCCTACCCTATATTTATTTTTCAAGGATATCCTCATGAGCAGGTGGAACAGGCATTGTTTTTTTTCCTGTACCCATGAGATGCTGAGTAGGTACACCTGTTTTTGTACTTGCATTCACAAATATGAAAAAATACCAGTGATCATAACAGCACCAACTGTGGCACCATTGGGCATTATCTCTATGGCCTAATATTTTTGTGAGATAATCTGTAACAACAAGCACCTTTCATATTTGGAAACAAATCCTGGGGCAGGAGTCACCAACCCTTTTCCTAGTTGCTCCATGGAGGTTTGTTCAGTACTAATATCAATTTGAACTGAAGAGTTAGCTTAATAACAGTAGCATAATGGGCATTAAGTAATAACATAACCGGCATTGTTTTGCCTGTGCCTATGTCTATGAAATGTGGAAGACAGGTGTGTAGTTTTTTATTTTTATGGAAGAAAATAAGGAATTTAAATCACATCATTTGTGGCTTAGGTGTCTAGAAAAATTAACAAATTATTGGTAAATATGTATTTTTGACTGTCCCAGAAGCCAGAGAGCTACATTAACACATGTAGATGATAGCATTTAGCACTTGGAGACTGTAGAGATGGAGGGCGCATGCATGGTAACATGTGTTTTGGCTTTGACATCCTCAGAGAGAAGTTTTCTTGCTAGAGGAGAGGAACATTGCTATAGAAACAACACCTGTTTCACGTTGGAGATTCTAATTTAAAATGATCTAGTGGGACCCTGGCAGAGCCAACACGGCTGAGTCTAGCTATGTGTGTTGCGTCTTGATTTGAGACACTGTTTCTCACCTCTGAGATGTACCTACTTGAGTTATTATGCTGGAACAGTCCTGGGGGATCCAGGGTTCAGAGCGTAACTTGAGGGTGCAGTTTGAAGCCCTGTGAAGCAATTTGTTTGTTTCTGGCCTGCAGTCCATAAGAGACCTGAGACGGCAACCCTCTGACTACTACCTTACCCTCTGGCTCTTTATAACATCAATGTGTGTGTATGTGTTCAGGGTAAAGTCAGAGAAAGGAGGAGAACGCTCAGGTTCAGTGGCTAGACCCGACAGTTTGCAAAATTAAGTGGCTACATTGACATAATATCTCTCTTCTTTTACTCAGATTCTTTCATGTATAATTTACAAGCCCTTTTTGTACCCTCTCTGTCTGCCCCCCGCAGCACACAAAAGCTCTTCCAGTGGATGATGATGATGTCTGACAGTCTTGGATCTGCCCCTATGCCTCTAGATAAGCATGGTTGACCTTTAGCTCTCATATCTCCAAACAGCTGCATTATTTATGCCCACTATTGGTTGATATGCCACATGAGCCAGTGGAGAATTTTATGACTCACCTGTAATTGAACTGCATTCATCAGAAAGTTCCATAGCAACTTTTACATGGAGACTTCATCAGAAAATGCAGTTACCATCACCTAGCTCTACTCTACATTTAACCAGGAGAGCGCTATAGTATAACAGTCTCTCATTATCACCGCTATCTTTTTTCCTATTTTATAACTAATACATACCTCTTACACATTTAATGCTAAGCTGCATAAATTCATATGACCCTTATGTATCAAAAGAAGGAATATTTTAAAGTGTGGTCTAACTGCATTGTAAGCACTAAACGACTATATTGTGATTATACAAATGTTTGGAATCAGTGTTTTCAGTAATATTAAGAGGATTCTGTAATACCTGGTAGGGATGCAATTTTCTTGGCCGATTCCGATTACCGATTTTTGGGTAAGGTTATCGGCCGATACCGATTTTTCCGATACTGATCCCCCCCCCAGATAACAGAAAATTAGAGCTGCTGCGACATCGACACAAAAAAATGAGTTTCAACTTTTTTAATGTAACGTG
>JBBPDE010000140.1:14570347-14609038 GCA_037974605.1 Nannopetersius ansorgii | reverse complement strand
AACCCCTGTCACAAATTGAATAGATGGAAGGAAAAAAAGAAAGAAAGAAAGACTTTCACTGGTGTTTTTTTCCTTCCATCTATTCAATTTGTGACAGGGGTTCTAGCCAGTATGGTGACCAGGCTTAAGGAAAGGAGGGAGAAAGAAAGAGTGACAGATACACTAGATAGGACTAGAAGTCTTGGGACACAACACAAAAAAAAGACAGAACACAGAGGCGGTATCCAGCCCTATATGTTCGGACCCAGAGCTATATGAACACAATACTTCTAATATGAGTTTTGCATAATATGTCCCCCCCAAAAAAAACATTGTGGTCTGTTCATGTTAAACTGTTCAAGTTTTCCTGTTCCTTATACTATTTCTTATCTTTGGCAAATTTGTAGAGATGGCAAGTTGTATGTGACTGTGTTGAGCAGGTCACCATTATTCTTGTCTCCTTCATTAGTTATTGGTCTCAGCGTGTCTTTGATGGCTTCAGAGGGTGATGTGAAGTCAGAAATTGTACAGCAGTATTTCACTTGCAAAATTCATGAGCAGGTAGAACTTGAAATACAGTTTGAGACTGAAAAAAAAATTCTTTTCTGAATCTGAGATGTTCTTTTCTGCTAGCAGTCCAAGTAGGCAACCCTATTTAAATACAGGATGGATACAAGTAAAATGGAAGGAGACTGAAGACGAAGACTTTCCAAAACAGTAGATTGTCACTTCTGTATTAATAGGACCATGTGCATGAACCAGGGACAGACTCACCTATTATATAATGTCTCATTAACAAAGTACTCTGCACCCCTTTTAAACAAATAATTCAATATCTGATTTAAATCAAATCACTTTCACTTTAAATCATTAAAACGCAAATATAACACTACTAGACAGTAGGACGAGAAAGATAATATCTATCAATGTTAAATTACACATTGATAACTGGGTGTGGCATCTACAGCTGCTACTCAGAGAAGCCACCAGAGGACAGTGTCATTTCTGTTTGAGTGCGTGGGTTACAGGGTCCTGGTATTTTGTCATCACGTTTGGATAGTTTTATGTTCTTCCTTCTTGTTCAGCGCCGAACAGTCTTCCGTTTAGTCATTACAGCAAGACTGAGACATTTTATAGATCCATTACAACTGGCGTCTGTCCGAGCTGGCATCACCTCTCAGGGGGCCCTACGGTAGCATCACAAAGAGGCTGTGTCCTGCCTGATAGAGGAGAACAGATGAGTCCGGCTCTCATCTCCTCAGTTCAGCCCTGTGCCTCCTGAGCCAGTTCTGTTACCACCTGTTGTCCCTGGGTCAGTCTACCAAGATTCAATAACTCTATCCCCACTGGAGAGGTCTCAACTGAACCAAGATGACATTAGAGTACCTTGTCAATCTCCCTCCTCACACGCAGAGCTCCGTCTTCCAGTTTTGGAGCTTCAGCTGATCCTATCCTGTGACTGAATCTACACAACCCCTACACTGACTTAAGCAGTGCAAGGTTGCCTTAATCATTCCCAAGCATGTTCCCCAGGGCCCCATCAGCCCAACAAGGTTACAAAATTTCTTTTCTGTCACATTGTGACAATGCCCCACTTTTCTGTCACATCAAGGAGGCACATAGTCACAGGGCAGATACAAACATCTGGTCAGTGGGGACAGGTTTCTTCTCTGTGGGGACAAAAAATAGGACACTCAGACCTTGCTTAGACTACCAGGGGCTAAACAAGATCACTGTTACCAGTTACAAGAACTGGTGCCGCTTATGAATTCCACTCTCAAATTACTCTGGCAGTGTTCACTAAACTAGACCCCTGCAGTGAATATAACAAAATACAAATCCGAGGTGGTGAATGGAGATCATCACACACACTGGCCACAATGAATACCAGGTCAGGCCATTCAGTCTGACCATCTTCTTCAATGTTCCTGGGGTTCTTCATTTCCAAGAGGTGCCTGTGAATAGGCATCGACAGCATGTTCAATCACTTATTCAGCGGAACCTAGCTTCTGATGTTACAGGACCTGGAGTCCATGACAGGGAATATGTCAGGGCAACCAAGTCTGCTCTGCTCAGGACAGGTCAAGAACAACAGTTAGCCACCAAAAGATATAGGAGGTATTGGCCATTGTTTTGAGTGGGACAACAGGTTTGACTTTAGTCCAAGGATCTTCCCTTCTGATCGAAGTCATGGAAACTAGCATCATCCTTCCCTAGACCTTTCAGCATTATCTGGTGCATCAGCCTGTTAGCCTATGCCCATTCCAGATTCTAGCCCTTCCAGATTCCAGATATTTAAACTATGTCCTCTCCTCATCTGTCATGGCCATGCCACCAATAAAGATGCTTGATGGACAGCAAATATACAAGGTGAGGTGAATACTGCACTCATGTAAGGTGGGCCTGTGATCCTGATATCTAGTGGTTTGGGATGTTTATGGCATTAGAGCCCAAAAGATCCTGGACTTTGACCCTATTTGTAACTTCCACTGGGTCACCCTGTGTTTTCTGGAGGCTGGACATAGGAGGGAAGGCTCTTTGGGATCCAGGGCTGTTACTCCCTGCAGCCAACAGAGGGCAGCATGATTTCTGTGTTTGTGTGGGTTGCAGTTCCCTGTTATTTGTTTCAGTTTTAGCAGTCTCAACACATGTGGATGTGTCAATGTAGTTCCCTCTTTTCTTCCTCTTCAGTCTTCATTCTACCTGAAATAAACTAGTCTGCTGCTTGTTAGTAGAGTGTAATGTTTTTTTTTTTTTTTTGGGGGGGGGGGTTTTTTTCCTTTCTTGTTTTTTGAGTTGTTTTATTTGTATCAGAGCTTCTGTTCGGTAATTACACTGGAAGCTTATGCCAGTCATCATTCTAAGAACAACAGCCAAGGTGATCCTCACTGTTAAAAGCCTATTTCTGTCTTCAGCTTTGTATCCAAAACTTGGAATGCATGTACACAAACACCTTCACTTCCAAGTTTATAGTATTTTCCCCACTTTGCTGGTTAAGTTTGTGCCTTAGCCAAAAGAAATGTCTTCTCAATATCATCGTTGTTGCTTGAGACAGGAAAAATTCTGAAGCAATATCTGATCAAAACAACTTTTTTTTCCAGAAGTATATGGAAGACGGGGGGTGTTTTACCATGACAGAGTGATCATGGTTCTAGGAACTCACTGTACCAGTATCTGCTTTAATGTTTTACTGGTACACAAAATTCTACATGGCTCTTGGCTTGGATTTAGGCTAGAAAACTTGGTTAGAATGTTTATTTTATGTAGAAGTTTTTTTTTTACACTCACATCCTTTCATTGAATGGTTTGGAAATAAAAGTAGTTCCTCTGTCGCAATTATGCTTTTTAACAATGTCAGTTTAGTGTCGAGTGAAGTACATACACTACAAGTGAATGTGTAAAATCTGTTGCCTTGAGTGTTATCTTGCAGCCTATGTGCTGTTTGTAATAACTACAGATTTAACTGTCATCTCGGGTATCTCAATAACAAAACATCACACCAAGGTTCAAACATATTGATGTAAGCCTCATCGATTTTTGGGAAACACCACAGGGGCCTTTGCATGATGATGTATAAACACTATTTTTTGTTTTCCTGAAAACCTTTCAAGTAATACTTCTTAAAAGAAGCACTTTTTTTAAAGTTTAAAGAGCCATTTCATTTTGATCATTGTGACCAATCACACAGCAGTACAGTCGCTGACATTATTGTTATTCATTTATTTATTTAATTCTTCAAAATGGCACGAAAACATTTAATGTGTAGCTATGTACTTACATAAGCTGCACGCTCCGTTCACTGAATATAGAATACCTGTCAAAATACTGTATTTATCCTCACTGTAGCTGATTTCAATTGCACTGAATGTTGCTTTGTCTTGTCTCATCTCGTCTAGTTGTATTGTTGTTCTTGTGTTCTGTTTCTAGCTATTTGTCCTGTCTGCACCTGTGGTCTTGTGTTCTGTTCTGTTCGTGTTAAACCATGGTCCTGGCGACATGTTTCATTTCACTGTGTACTGTGTGTATATGGTGGAAATTACAGTAAACCCTTCTTGACTTGACATAGGTGCAGTAAATCACTAATTATGTGCTTTTCAAATCCTTGACGTTCACTACCACCCAAGAGAACTGTCAAAAAGAAATGCATTCTTCAAATGAAAGTTATTGAAAATGAACGTGAATTACTTCATTGCCCAAAGATGATCATGAAGCCCATGCTATTAGCCCCAAAGTTTATGAACTGCTCAGGTCGTCAATTAGACCTTGCTGTCTGAAGGAGGCAGTGTGAAGCCTAGAGGAGCAGAAAGTGGCAGAGCATTGAGAATTCAAAAAAAGGTCAATTAGAAAAGGAGTGGAATAGAGAGAAGGAGAAAGGAGATGGATGCTCACCTCTGATTAGTCACCATGATCACACCTAAATGGCCTCCTGTCAGGAGGAGAGAAAAGCGCTGTTGGGCATTTGGGCTCCAGAGCAGGCCTGTGATGGGCTGTGCTGCATAACCACTGGAGCATTCACCCATTAGAGCACCTCGTCAAGTATTTAGACCTGTTAAATATTTCATCAACTTTAATAAGCTGAGAGTCCAGGTAATGACTCATTACAACAGCACCTCATTTTTCATGTGCACCCAAATACCCATTTTTAAAGCTCAGTGCAATTTATGGCTACCAAATATATCTCTGGTTCCTATGCAGGCAGACATGTTATATGCCATGATATAAGGCATGATGTCACTACAAAGTCGCTTAGACAAATGGCTCTTTTCTTGTAGTTTCTACACAGTGAAAAGAAGGGAAACTCTGATCCAAAATGCTGTCACTGTCATATCAATATCAGTTATTGTTTATTGCACATCCATCATGAATGATCCAACAGAAATGCTCAGAAGTGTTGTTCTTTCTCCTGAAAGTAGATGCAATGTTTTATTATGACGATCATATACAGAGCTTGAGATATTCAAGGTATACCCGTATACCCTCTTTTAGAAGACTAAACTGGACATACAGCCAGATTCTTTATAGGCTTTAGTTCAGGGGTGGCAAAAGGGATTTTCCAACTCTTAACACACCCACTAAACTAAACCTGTCCATTAACTGCGGGGTATCTGAGGAAACTCATCAAACTGTGCTGGACTCCTGCCCTCCAGGACTGGTGATCTTCCTTTGACTCTGACACAGTAAATCTGTTCTTAGTGACCGATGCAGCCATAATGTGCAAGAAAGTCTGCATTTTTAAATTAATTATTCACTTGCAGACTCTATAGATTATTTCAAGACCAACCTTTAGATATAATGAATATCTAGGCATATATTTTAATCTTTGAAAGAAAAAAGGTTAAATTATTCTTTTATACCTTAGGACAAATTATTTTCATATGAATGAAGTACAATTGATTTTATTAGACAAATTTAGTATGTCAGAGAATGCCTAACAGTGACCAATCCTTAGCCTGCCAAATGCCCAATTAACATTAATTGGCTTGATTATATGATTATGAAAGAGGCAGCGTGCTGCAAGTTTTGGCTTAAATGGTTAAGCAGTGTCAGAGAAACTACACATACTATGGATTAACAGGTAACAGCACCCATTACAACTCTCAGCTGTTTAAGTCATCTGAGCCCCCTAGTCAGAAGGATGTAGCTCCATGTACTGAACATTCTAGTTATAAATGTCAGCATGTTTTTGATTATTTTAAATATGTAAGATTATATTAAATATTCAAAATCAAGTGTGTTGACCGTAAATGGTTCTGAAGATGTTTTGTTTGAGGCAAGGAGTGAAATGCAACAAAACTGACAAACAATATGTTGACATGATATTCAAATGCCAATACTAAATAAATGCCTGCTGGAAGCTGATTTGCTGACTGTGATTTTACTTCTTTACTAATAAAGTTCTTATTCAGTGCCCACTTATAGATTAGCCCAAATAAGCATGCTTGCAGATTCAGCTCAGTTGTACAACTGGATGCTGAGAAAGAAACTGGATTGTATAGCACCCCCTATTGATATATTTGCACCAAAGCTGAGATGCTTCCTCAGAATTAGCTTACATATTAGCATGTCAAGTTTCATGAAATACAGACAATTTAGGCAACTAAGCTCAGATTTGGACAGATTAATTTGCAAATAGTGGCCATAATATTGATCAGTTTTAGTATGTTTTTGATATTCAGAGAGAGAATTAATATTCAGGATCCTGGAAATGTTTTGACTACTGAGAAAAATCCTAATTATTTCGGTGCTTGGACCCTAAAAGTGGTCTCAACTTTAGTGATTGACTGCTATTGCTGTTTACATTTTCAAAACCAGCCAAGGAATTGAATGCTTGTCTTTATAAAGTCTTCATTTCTCTGTCTTTGCTCATAGAGAGGTCACTAAAAATGGGGAAACATAACAGCAAGCTTGCTCCAGAGGTTCTGGATGACCTGACCAAGAATACAGAATTCAACGAGGCAGAGCTGAAACAGTGGTATAAGGGCTTTCTGAAGGACTGTCCCACCGGCATCCTCAACCTGGATGAGTTCCAGCAGCTCTACGTCAAGGTACACAAAGTCTTTCTGGACCTACTTAAAGAGCTAGTGTGGTGAAAAAGACACTTCACAGAGTTTTCTAATGTAGCCAGTCAACCATGTTTGTTTATATGTACATAAATGGACAAAAATACCACAGACAAAATTCAAGCTCCAGTATGACTGCTACTGTTTTATTCAGACTTTCACATATGCAACTCAAAATGTGGGTTAGGAATGCAGTCACAGTTGTAATTGGTGGAAAATAAGCATTCATCATTTATAACCTCATAGATCCAGGGCAAGAATGAAGAAGCAGTGATGGAAGGCTGGGTGAGGGAGAAAGGGAAAAGGGTGTAAATGAGCTGATTCACGATGTCTGAAGACATTTGTGCTCCATCTTTTTGACACCAGACTTAATCAGTGCAGGAAGAAGAGTGACAGAATCTGACCTATCTTGTGAATTATGTTATATATTACAGTTCTTCCCCTATGGTGATGCCTCCAAATTTGCTCAGCATGCCTTCCGCACATTTGACAAGAACGGCGATGGCACAATTGACTTCAGGGAGTTCATTTGTGCCCTCTCCATCACCTCCAGAGGAAGTTTTGAGCAGAAACTCAACTGGGCCTTCAACATGTATGACCTGGATGGAGATGGCAAGATTACACGCATGGAAATGCTTGAGATTATAGAGGTGAGGCCCTCATTAACCCAGCTGTGAACAAATGCAGTCATCCTGTTGTGATTGTATTTCTGTTGATTGACCAAGTGATAGAGGCATAGTATTTATTTCCCCAAAATCTATAAAACTTTGTTCTTTTATGCATAATCTGCTTAATACTAGAAGTGTAATGCAACAGCACTACCTACATCTGTTCTATGATATAGATCTATAATACGAAGAGCTATAATAAAATATTCTATAATAATAGATATGTATCATTTTATTTATACTTCTGCTCCATGTTTTTATCCTTTGCTCCATTATCACACCAACTTTTCTTCCCCTGTTTCCAGGCGATCTATAAAATGGTTGGCACAGTGATTATGATGCGCATGAACGAGGACGGCCTGACGCCTCAGCAGCGGGTGGACAAGATTTTCAGCAAGATGGACAAAGATCATAACGACGAGATTACACTGGAGGAGTTCAAAGAGGCAGCCAAGAGTGACCCATCTATTGTTCTCTTACTGCAGTGTGACATGCAGAAGTAAGGGAGAAGTAGAGAAAGGGATGGGCGGGGCTGAAATTTAATGTACAGACTTTAAGAGAGAAGTAGGGTCGGCAACGTTCACAATGACGCTTTGGTATCCGTCAAAAAAACACACCACCTTTAATGAGAACGAAGCATTGACGTACACCAGAAGGCAAGGCAATTACACACCATTGTTTGTTAATAATAGTTGACTAGAGCTGAACTTTTGACTATGCGGCAGCAATTGTTAAGAAAGATAAATGAAGCGGTAATTTCTACTATTAGCTCACATTCAGAGATGTACCATAAAAACATCTTGAAAGCAGCGCTTTAACAGGCTTCAGTGAAATGATCAAAACTCTTACTAAGTAGCACTCAGACATTATATCCCATTTTTGTGTTTGAAAAATGTTTGAAAAACATTTCTAAAATGGTTCCATTCAACTGAAAAATGTAAAAATAAAGCCAAGACAGCACTGTAAAACAACCACTAATTTGAATATACCTTGTCATTTATTTATTTTTTTGACGGATCTCTTTGTGAACGTGGCCTTAGCAAGAGGTGTGGTTTAAAAAAAAAAAAAAAAGATGTACATACTGTAGAATGTGTGAGGAATGTGAGAGTTAAAAGGGGTTTTGGACTGAGAGCCAAGAAGAGAAAGGACTGTTTGGAAAGCTGAAAATAAGAGAGACAAAGGGAGTGAGCGCACCAGAATGATGAAAGCCATTTTCTGCCGTCTCTGCTCAGCTGGTGAACTGTGCTGTATCTCAGGCAGTACCATGCTTTTGTGGCTTCTAGGCCTACGCCCAAAGAGAAAAATCCATTAAGGAGCCTAAATTATTAACTGAAAAGTAATTTTAACACTGGACACAGCTGGTTCTCTGCATTTTAGTATAGAAGTGCATACAACCAGTCCTGGAAATGCTGAAATAGCTCTAGATTCTCAAGATTTCGAGGAACTGATATTGTCTTGTTCTCTTGGAGTCCAAATGTCAAACAGGCAAAATGCTTTAGTGACCAAAATGCATAACCAAAAAGAACAGAAATGAATTATATGACATGTCAGGGAGATAGCTTACATTCTTTAGTAACTATGTCCCAACCATGAAGTGAGGAGGTAACAGCAGCATCTGCATTGGTGTCATAACATTGGGTTTTAGGCAGGGTGCAAAATCCTATTATTCAATGTTTGAGTCTATTAACCCTGGCCTTCATCAGCTGGTTTTAGAGAACAGAACTGAAGTTTTGAAAACATCAAAACGTAACTGGTCACTCTCACATATTAGGGAAGAATAAAGGTGAAGGAATTGAGCTTATTCACTTGATTGACCTTGAAAAATATATGTACATGATGATATACGTAAATATACACAATTACATAAAATGAATATGTAAATGTTTCACTAGAAATGCTTTCATATTCCAACACACAGCCACATTTGTGTGTGAACACAAACCTACACTGTATATGACGTCAACCTGTCTCTGCAAGTGTGAAAGAGTGTGGAGTGCAATTGCGTATTTATATGAGAGAAACTTTTCCGTGTGTAATTGTGCAGAGTTGTGCGTATACATGAGTGTGTTGTCCGTCTGTACGTGTGTGCGTCTGTATGAGCGTGCGAGCGTGTGTGGAGGAAGTCCTTGACTTTAGTCTTTGCTGTTCACACCAGCGCTGGGAGTATTAAAGTGCTGTCTGTTGTCGGCTGGTGTGCTGTGCACTATTTTCACTGTTTTTCTAATGGAAGCTATAATTCTTTGTAGTCCCGACTGCATAATCTTTCTCATCTGCCACACTGTACAAGCTTAGCAGGTAACATCTGAAAGTAATTGTATTAATATTGTCTTGATGCCTTTTTGCTATTTCTCTCTGGTATAATGGACAAAAACACGGATGTAAAGCAGGAAGGGGAATATTTTATTTGTTGCCACCAACTGTTGCACTTGGTAGGAGCAAGTACATTTTGTCTTATACTGCTTTACAGTGATGAATTAGTTTAGTCTGGGCAAACCAGCTAACTTCAACCAAACCATAGATAATGGAGAGGGTTATGGACATTTGTACTAGAATAAATACTGTACAAAGAGTATCGAAAGAGTTTCGAAGCACTTATCCACACTGAAATTACTTGTACAATGTGGATAAATGTTGATTAGTGAGTTCTGTAGAAGCACTATTTGCCTGCACAAAACGAAAGCTAGTGTTTAACTGCCTTAAAATGTCAGTGGGGAATTTTATTCCATGACTAGGCTGAGTCTGTATTTAGCTTAAGTGGTTACAATCAGGGATGTTGTCAGGATCATAAATCACTGGGGTCTTAGCGCAGATGCCTATATGTTTTGATGCAGAAATCTGTTGGCTAGAAATGTAATCATTTTTGCAATGATTTGTGGCGAGGGGGCACAGTTGCAGCTAAAAGTTTACTTAAAGAAAACTAATTTGAGGTTACACACAGTTCAAGGTCAGGATCAGGTGAAGGCTATAGCAACAATAATTCAAAGTCACATTCCTAAAAGAGTTCCATATCACACAGGAGCACTCTGAAACATAGGGGTGAGATAAAAAAGTATTTAAAAGGAAAAAAAAAACATACACAAAGCTATAGGGATATATCAAAAGCAAACCGTATCAAAGTTCAACACACACAGGTCAGTAAACCATAGGAGGCAATACTTCACAAAGTTCTATTTCCAAACTCAGTCCATAAATAGTGTATGAAACATGAAGTAATCCCATAACCCTATCCTAAACCACTAGCTCCCTACGTTAGGAAGGTAAATAACAGTGCTGGATGTCACCGTTTTGTTGACGGGGAGGTAGAGACAATCATTTTGTTGTCAGGGAAGGAGTGTTGGCATCAATTTACTTTAACTGAACAGTAAACATCAGGATAATTGAAATGACAAAAGTATTGATCCAGGTCTATTTGAGATCCATATGTATCATCTTGGCCTGTAGCCTCAGATGCCCAACCCTAACGCCATCCCTGCTCTATAATTGTTCACCAGTAAGTCAGATTTACTTGGTTTGACTCTTACCCAAAACACAATTGATCATTCAAGAATAATTTATTAAAGTTTGCTCCTTTAGTTCTATGAGGCTAATTACGTAAAGTAACAAAACTCTATGTAACTCAAAATATTTTAGGGCATCCTTGGCTGCTCAACTGTGTTTGAAGATAAGGGGAAAACCATATACTTTGTTAAACTGCTCCTTCAAAGATTGCCCTAGACTCACTGTTATGTATCAGCTGATGTAATGTTCTAGTTATTGGTAAAGCTGGTGATGATATCCATTTTGGATGCTACTCATCCATCAGATCATCAATTTATCCATTATTTTATAATCACATTATTGCAGCATTGATGTGCTGCCACTCTTTAACCCCTCTGTTCACCAGCAGTGTGAAAGTGCATAGCTTAGTAGAGCTGCTATTCATAGTTTTAGTTATGTGGCTTGGGGGGTTCACATGTAAAAGATTGAGTTCATAATCTGTTGAACCAACCGATAATGCTAATGAAAAATAATGACACCAAGGTGACATGACATCACAAACAGCAACAAAAGTGGACATATAAAAATCCATGTACTTAACTTTAATAACATCATTCTGCAATGCGTTCTATTTCTCCCACACTTCCAGAGCGAGTGGTGAATACTGTAATCTGAACTGAATCATTGGGGTTCTGAATTCTAGGCTGCCGACATGTTATTAACTAAAAGCTAGTCTAATCCAGTTCACGGACTTGATGTGCCAAAAACTGCATGAGTGGAGGAAAAGCCCATGTAAAGTGAATACATACAGAAAAGTTTGTTTCAGGTGAAACTTAAGCTCACCGCATGTCAGCCTGTGATCAGCCTGTGATCACATGCCAGCTCAAATGACTGCTGTTTGACGTTTGAGTCAGCTTCCAAATGGCCTAAAATGTAAAATAAATGCTATTCCCTAACCAAATCTCACAGAAATGTTAAGATATGTTGCCCTATGTGCCAGTTTATAACATAAAGCTGTACAAGTTGTCATATTCAGAGAAACTGGATCTCAAGCATGGGATTGATGACATTACCACAATGTATAGCCCAGAATATGAAACTTAAAAGGGAATAAATGTAACTGGCTGTGCAATACGTTTTAATAATGTTTATGTACTTTGTGTTCTGTACGTCTGCTTTCATTTTTTTTTGTCTTTTTGTTTTTCAATATTGTATGGTAAAGCTCCTCGAACAAACAAATGTGTTATTTTTGGTACATAGAGAATTAAACTTGTGGATGTCTACTGAAATGCTGAAAAACATGCATGTTCCTTGGTCTCCTTTATACAGCTGTCAATCACACAGATAACTCTCATAAATCAAATATTTTACATTGTCAGAATATGGCATCTTATTCTCTCTCTCTCTCATACAAACACACAAAGCACAGCATATTTTTGCACCGGCCTGCACAATATGAGTCAGACAGAGGTGCTGAAGTCATGACGGATGCTGTTGTCATGGCAGCGGTGCGGTGGTCGGGACACATGCTGTAGTCTGATGACAGCGTGGGAGATGCGTATGTGCGCATAGCCCCAGGGACAAATGCACAAAAACCCACCACACACACACACACAAACACAGGCCTCCTCTCCCCTGGGACCCATACAAACAGGTGAACATAATCTAACCCAAGAGACAAATACACACATGCAGGTGAACATGCTCTTCCCCCAGGAGACGCACACACAATGACACGTTTAACATTTAACACGCACTACCCCAAGGAACACACAGACAGGTGCATAAATTCTGGTCTAGAAGCACACCAGCAGTGTAACACTCTCCCTAAAACTCAGGTTCAGACTTCACACTATTTTCCCAACACTTTCTACTTGTCTTTATTGAGGAGTATTACACAATTAAATGAAGTCTGTTTACTGTCAAACACTGGTAAGAGGAATTTTCCTCCACATTTTAAAACAGATTTTACCCAGAAAACCTTTCTAATACTGACTAAACATCTGCTGTCTGCTGCCATCTGCTGATCCTACTGCTTATTTTACACTTCTAGAAAGCAATAATTAATTTATAGTTCACTAGTTAGTTTTAGTAAATGGAATCATGTCCATTTGAGGTAAGCGTACGTACCAGATATAGCATTAACGACTCCAGATTTTTTCAAGTCGACTAATCTCTCTTTTATCTCTCATCGTTATCTCATCGAAGTCGAGTCGACTTAGTCGTTTGATGACGTCATCACACATGCCGCGGAGGAACTGGTGTGTCCAACACTGAGTAACTTTGCAAGTTTTAAACATTAACAGTCAACATGACACTTAAACCTAACTAAACAAAGGCTAATGCATTTAATTTTCTGGTAAATATAAGTGTACAACTGAGAGTGGGAACAGCTTAAGCTGCGACAGGACGACTCCCTGCAGAGCTAGTGTTAACCATGTTAGCTAGCGGAGCCGTTTCACATGCCGTGCAAAACGCCCAGATCCTTACTGTACTTTAACACCGACTTGCAGGTTGTTCAGGTCACTGTGCCGTTTGTGTCTAGAGTGAAGTATTTCCAAACATGTGATGTGTGTCTGTGTTCTCTGTTGAACTCGTCTTCTTGTGCTCTTCTGTTTAGATTCCCCTCACGCCAAACGGTACCGCACTTTTTATGAAGAGACTATAATAATTAGTTAAACCAAGGAACGCGTGTCAACGTAAGCCAATCAGAGGCAGAGACTACATCGTGTACACTAGCAAAGGCACAGGGGGTAAAAAACACTAGTCGACTTCTCTCAGGGGGCGTCGACTCGTGCCTCTGAAATCGATTAGTCGACTAATCTACTTTTGTGTTAGTTACCTAGTACCAGACACTTTACTCAAGGGCGGTATGGTTTTGGATGGCTAGTGCACTTTTCATTCCCCAGGAGTGAAGATAATTAAAATGTCAAATGATTATCATACAAATCCAGTTCCATAAAAGTTGCTGTGTGAAAAAAACAAAATTAATAAAAGAATGTGATGGTTTTCATATCAAGGAAACCCATATTTAATTGACAATACATCAAAGACAACAACTTCAAATGTGGAAACTGAAAATGTTTATTGTTTTATGAAAATATATGGCCATTTTGACTTTGATGCCAGGAACATATTTAAAAATGCAAGCATTTGGAAAAACATTGTTTAAATATTGTCTTCCTATCCACAATTACAAGTCAAAACTGGGTCTAATTCATTTAAAATGGGGCTGAGGTAAATTGCAACTGTCATGTGGTCTGTCAAATCCTAATTTTGTCATGGATGGGAATGAGGTATCCCTGGGCTAAAAAGGAGAGGGGCCATCCGAGCGCATAGTTTAAACCCAGCATCCATGGTGGACTCACAAGCATTAGTGCAAATAGCATGGTACGTCTAAGAAGGCCTCATTAGCAATTAATGTTATATACAGGTTTTGGAGCAACATATGCTGCTATCAAGGCAAAACCTTTTTAGAGAAGGCTGTGTATTATTTCAGTATTACATTTAGCAGACACTTTTATCCAAAGCAACTTCCGTTCCCTAACTAAAGGGTGCAACTAAGGGTTAAGGGTCTTGCTCAGGGGCCCAGTGGTGGTGCTGAAGGTAGGATTCGAACCCATGACCTTTTGGTCCAGAGGCAACTACCCACTGGGACTTGAACCCACAATCCTCAGCTCCGAAGGCTGATGCCTTATCCATTGGGTCACTGGGCCTATTATAACCACATGGCTCTGTAGTAGAAGCGTCTAGGTTCTAAACTGGCATGTCTAGAACCTAGACCTATTCATCAAACATCTGGATCATCATGAAAGGAAAAAATACAACAATAAAGTAAACTGTTGATCATCTGAAATCCAATATCAAGCAAGAATGGGACAACATTTCACTTCCAGAACTCCAGCAGCCAGTGTCCTCAGTTAATAGACATCTGCAGAATGTTGTTTTAAGAAGTGATGCAACACAGTGGTAAACACACTGCTGCCTTAACTTTTTTTGGAACGTGTTGCTGTTACCAAATTCAAAATGAGCATATTTTCCAAAAATTAATAACATTCTCGGGTTTAGTTTTATATATTATATATATATTTCCAATTAAATATACATTTCATATAGCATTTCATATAGCACTGCATTAAACTGCATTAAATTATTAGTTACTAGTCTGGATGTCATCCATGTCGTTTAGCCTGCTAGTGCTAACCTGATCATCTTAATTTCATGTTTGACTCTTTAGCTCACACTATGCTAGCTGCACTATGCTAGCTTCCAATGTGCTATTATATACAGTTTGCATGATTGCAATCATCACATTCCATTTTTATTTACATTTCATATAGCACATTACATAGTATATTGTGTGATGAGGGCAATTAGATGACTTATGTAGCCTTTTCTCTTTATGTTTAAAAAAAAAAAGACTCCAGGATAAGGGCTGAGAACAATTCTGTGGTAAGCATTACTTATTTTTCAAAATGCCCATGTGTCTTTGAGCTTTCCTGATTACAAAATAAGACTATTTAAAATATTTTAGATCCCCTTTATCATATTAAAATTACTCTTTGATGACTAAGCTTTATTGTATGAAAAACATTTCAGTTCAGGGTATATTTATAAACTTTCACAATCAGACAGTACAGTCAAAACAACCTGTGTCATTTTCCTTGAAAAACTAAATCTAGTTGTTTGACAAATGAATGAATGAACCATATTAATTAACCATATTTTGTATCTTCTGTGAATCTTTTAATTTATGAAAAATTTGTTGTTTTTGTGTGTATGTTTTTAATTGTAGAAGTATGTCATACATGGAAACACCACAGAGCAGAGTGTAAAATTATTCTCTGCATTTAACTAATTCACCAAGTGAAGCAATGGTTAGCCACCAATGCAGCTCCCAGGGAGCAGCATGTGGGCATACCTTGCTCAAGGGTACCTCAGTGGTGCAACTAGTGGCTAGCTGGGATACAAACCAACAGCCTTCTGATCACAGGGGCAACTCCCTAACCATCAGGCCACCAGCCTCCCATCAATTGTTATTATTATTATTATTATTATTATTATTATTATTATTATTATTATTATTATTATTATTATTATTATATTTAAGAAACAACGTCTGTGTAGATACTTTTATTTAGGTTAGCTCACAATTATTATTATTATTATTATTATTATTAGTAGTAGTAGTAGTAGTAGTAGTAGTAGTAGTAGTAGTAATAGTAGTAGTGGTATTCGTATTTTCTACTTCTTCTTCTTCTTCTTCTTCTTCTTTTTATTTTATATTATTAATATTTTTATTATTTCATTTTTGTTGTAGTTATTATTATTGTTACTTATTTATTTATTTATTTGTTGTAATGTTCAAGATGCACAGTGTGAAGGCTTTTATTTTGTTAACTTCCCCCTTTGTCCGTCTCCCCTCTGCTCTGTTAGCTTTAGCTCAGAAGCTTACACAGATACACACTCTCCGGGAGGCCGGGCAGGTTTTCGTCCGTTTGTGTTTCACTAATCTGCCAAAACGTCTTACGCAATGAGGTAAATATTTACATTACATCACTACTGTATGATATTCTGCTTATAGAAGTTAATAAACTGCATTAAATTATTAGTTACTAGTCTGGATGTCTTCCATGTCGTTTAGCCTGCTAGTGCTAACCTGATCATCTTTAATTTCATGTTTGACGAAATGCCTCTTTGTTAGTTAGGTATCTCTCTATTTTCAATGATACTATGAATAGTATTGTTTTCTTGAGTGGTTGCATGTTACATATTTCCGAATAAATCCCTGCCTGATGCTGTTTCTGAATGAATGAACCCTCTTTAGCTCACACCATGCTAGCTGCACTGCTCAGCTGGAGAAGTGTAGCGTTCTAAATGTACCGTTTTGCTCTGTAGCAAATAGCATGTATTAAGTAAATGTCGTTTATTCTGCTTCTGAATTTGGCTGATTATATGAGTGTAGTACTGAACCTCAAGTGCTGTGGTGTGTTCATAATGGGCAACTCTACTAGTTTTGATTCGGTAACCCAGATTTCTCTCTCTTCTCCAGAGGCGACAGGGGAAGGGGCCGTGGTGGCCGGTTCGGCTCCCGTGGAGGTTTAGTTCAGGGGTAAGTTTATATGTGACATGGATATGTGCAGATTTAAACATTACGTCGCTATTTTTACTACCTTTGCTGTTACTCATCTGTTTATTTTTTTTGGTTTTTTTTTTTTAGGTACAGGCCTTTTGTCCCACATATACCGTTCGACTTTTATGTCGTAAGTGTTTTTCTCATTTGTCTTTCCAAATTTGTCATGTTTTAATACGAAACTGGAGACCAGTATTATATTGACGAGTATAAACGTAGTTCGTGAATGTTCATAAGAACTCAACTACGTTCACTACATTCATTCATCAATAATGTGCCAGTACTGCGGCCAACAAAATTTGGTGCTTTCTTAAACATGCTTGATTTACCTTATACATGTTTAGTAAGTGTGTTTGAGCAGGATAATTGGCTTTAGATACATAGCATCTTTAGATACTTGGTGTCGTTCTTAAAATAAAACCTTATGGGGTATTTGTAAATATTCATTTTATACAAGCTTTTGCTAGTAGCAAATACAGTAGTGTTTGTGAAACATTTACTATGTAGCTGCTATTGTGGTAACCATGGAAACATAACCGTATCTCTGTGTTCCAGTGTGAGATGGCCTTTCCTAGGGTGAAGCCGGCACCTGATGAGACTGCGTTTAGTGAGGCCCTACTAAAGCGTAACCAAGACCTCAGTCCTACACCTGCAGAGCAGGTACCTTTTAACTTATCCATGCATAAACTTTTATCTCAGTCTTGAGAGCAGAAACATGCCATGATGTTCTGTATGTCTTTTAAACAGTGAATAATTGAAACCAGACCTTTTCAGTTGTTTATTAGGGGGCATTATGCATGCATGGCATTATTAAAGCTCATGCATATCAAAAGGAAGCTAGTTCAGAACGTTTTCTCCTCTTAAGTTCACGGAAATCAACCAGCGGCTTTCCTGTGGCTTAGCAAAAAGCTCCCTTTATTGTCACTTACGGGCCTTCAGTTTCTTTAAAATCTTTAAAATTAAAATTATATAACATGATATACATGATTTACAGGCTGCTATACATGTGAACGTTTTGCCACAGGCAAAATATGCTTTGTGCCACATTAGAAATTTGTTATTTTTACTCAACGTATCACCCATACTGAACTGAATTTCATTAATTTTGGTAATTATACTTTTCCTGTAATGATGTATACAGATTGTCAGTGTTTAAATACTGAAGTACCACAATAAAATGCGGTCACATTAACCATCCCTACCGTCATACGTAAAGAAGAGACTGAAGGGTGGACTGTTGTGACTGAATGCTGACCCATTCCTTTCCATTTGTTTTCCAGTCTTCTATTTTGTCCTTGGTGACTAAGATCAACAATGTAATTGATAATTTAATTGTTGCCCCTGGGAACTTTGAAGTGGTGAGTAGTGTTATCCAAGCAGATGTTTCAATTCAGTATTGATTCAACTGTTATTTTGCTAATATTCATGCATGATGGGACAATTTTTCCATAGCAAATTGAGGAGGTGCGGCAAGTGGGCTCATACAAAAAGGGTACAATGACGACAGGACACAATGTAGCTGATCTTGTGGTTATCCTGAAGATCCTTCCCACATGTGAGTCCATTCCTATTTAAGGATTTTTTATTTCTTGTGTAGCAAAAATGTACACCTTGAGAAAATACATCTTAATTAAAAATCCTTTTTGTTTGACGCAGTGGAGGCAGTTGCGGCATTAGGCAACAAAGTAGTGGAGACTCTGCGCACCCAGGACCCAGCTGAGGGTGAGTTAAAATTTAGAGAAATGAAGAAATGAAAGCTATTATATGTGAAACATTCACCCCCCCAAGGGGTGCACTACTCGGTTAATTTTTTGGTCTCTTTCAGTGCTGTCTATGCTGACTAATGAGACTGGCTTTGAGATCAGCTCTGCAGATGCTACAGTGAAGATCCTCATCACTACTGTCCCTCCCAATCTGCGCAAGCTTGACCCTGAACTCCACCGTAGGACCCTCAACCTTTTAGGCCCCATAGCTGTTCAAGCATATTTTTGTTGTTGTGATAAATGTTTTGATCATAGCATTCTTTTTTCCTCTGAAGTTGACATTAAGGTTCTGCAGAGTGCTCTGGCTGCCATTCGCCATGCTCGCTGGTTTGAGGAGAATGCCTCTCAGTCAACGTAAGAACACACCATTCTTGAATGCTGATCTTGTTTGCTTCACAGGACCAGGGGGGTATTCCAGAAAGCAGCTTATGCTACATAACCGGGTAAGTTCAAGGGTAAGTTAGTGCAGAACTTACCCGGTTACGTAGCATAACCTTCTTTCTGGAATACCCCCCCTGATCTGTTAAGAATCCATTGACCTCAATTACTGCTAAGTTTAAAAACTGAGCTAATCATTGTTTTCTGTTAGTTACTGTTTTAGAAACGTTGGTCTTACTTGGTCTTTGACCTTTCTATACCAGAGCTGACTTTGAGTTTGGAAATATCAATCTATTTCTGTAAATTCAAATGTGGTGTTTACTACATAGGGTGAAGGTTCTTATACGCTTGTTGAAGGACCTGCGGGTGCGTTTCCCTGGCTTTGAGCCTCTTACCCCTTGGATTTTAGATCTCCTGGTGAGTCATAGTGCAAAAAGTCACATTCTTTCCTTACAACTAATGCATACCTATTTTTCTGCATGGACAGTTTGAAATAGGTTTGATCCTAGGCTGCTGCCACTGAACATTTTTACTTGCAGTTATCTGTTAGCAGCATTTCTTTTAGATTCTGATCAGCACAGCCTGCTGTCTAGATGCATTTTAACCTTAAAGTGGTTGTTTTTAGGGGCACTCTGCTGTCATGAACAACCCCTCCAGACAGCCCCTTTCACTCAATGTAGCCTACAGGTAAACACACATCCTTCCGTTTTAATTCTTGTGTATATACTTTTGCTAGCGATTTCATAGCTGTTGTTTTTTATGTCATGTAGACGCTGTTTGCAGATGTTAGCAGCTGGCCTTTTTCTGCCAGGGTCTGTAGGGATCACTGACCCGTGTGAAAGTGGAAACTTCCGTGTGCACACAGTAATGACCTTGGAGCAGCAGGTAATGTTCTGGCAATTAGTGATAAACATGTAAATTGTTAATATCATTGTTAACCAGTTGTCCCTTACTCCCTTAAATCATGAACATTTCATGCCAAATTATCCCAATTTAGATTTAGTAAAATATGGTTCCTTTATAATACAATAATTGATGTCTCATCTTCTGTAAAAAATACTGTTTTTAAGAAGTTCTGCTATGGCAGCATGAAATACTGTTTTGAATGATGGATTTAAGCAATCTGGTTTTGTTTATTGGCAGGACATGGTATGTTTTACAGCCCAGACACTGGTAAGGGTCCTTTCTCATGGTGGCTACAGAAAGATACTGGGCCTTGAAGGAGATGCCAGCTGTGAGTTATTATTCCTAGATTTTTGATGTTTATTTATATCGCATCATTTTCTTTCCTGAGAAACTTCATAAAATCTTAAGGGAATGTCACAATTATGTTCAGATCTGGCCACTGAGATGTCCACCTGGGATGGCGTTATTGTCACTCCATCTGAGAAAGCCTATGAGAAGCCTCCAGAGCGCAAGGAAGAAGAGGATGAAGCATTAGAAGAAGGAGGGGAAGGAGAAGATGAAAGCATGGAGACGCAGGAGTGAATTAAGCCAGACTTCTGCCTGGTAAGACTTGTAGCAAAGTAGAAAAAGCTGGAAAGAGGATGCCATTAGTTTTAGAAATTTAGTGGACCTCGTCAAAAAGCATTTGAATTGCTTTCATCATTCATTTTTTTTCCCTTCTTCCAGAGTTTTCCACTTTATCCTAACGTCCCTCATCCCTGTCGTCCTCTCCCCATGAATGAACGTAGCCTCAGGTGGCAGGCAAACAGTACGGACCAAATTACACCAGCTGCATGAAGCATCTTTGTGCTGTTCACCCACTCAACCAGTGGCTTCTGTTCCATAAGGAGAGGGAAGTTGAGTCTCAGTTTGTAATGTGTGGTGGTTTTTTTTTTTCCTTTTTTTTTTTTTACATCATCAGTAACTGATAAATTAAAATTTTTATTTCCTTTTAGTAGAAGTCCGTGTCGTCTTTTAGTTCGTTTTCACTATGACTGTTTTGGATTGTACATTCAAGCAAATGAGCAACAGCTTTGGCAGCTATTTCCTATTATGAAGCAATAAATGACAAACTGGACAACAATTGTTTTACTCGCTAAAATAGCTTTATAATAATTAAAAAAAATGTTTACAACCATCAACAGTGTTACATTCTGTGTTAGGTTTACCACATCACAGTGTGCCTTCTTTCAATTTAGCGCTAGCAGACATTTAGCTGTACACGTCTATGGCAAGAGAACAATGACTAACAAAACTAATAACACGTGTCCCATTTTCCTCTCTGGCTCTTGTATGTCCTCAGTGGTCAGCTACAACTTTCTTGTAACAAACTTGAGCAGGTATTTCATATTCCATATAATCCTCAAGTTGAAGTAGGAAGCTATTGCTATTTGATCTGGCCAGTAAAAAGAAGCATGAAGTAAAAAGTACAAAATTAAAAGGATGTGATTTGTATCCTGGCACTGTTTAGTTGGTTTTTTTTTTTAAACACATAGTAAGATGCTAAAATGCAGTGATTTTTTTGTTATTCTGTAGAATAAACTTTTAAATAAGCTCAAAAGTGAACAGGAGGAACAAAAACTGCTACATTACAGAATGCCCATGTTTTCCTTTAGTGTGCAAAAGAAAAGAAAAAATCCAAAAAACAATTAGACCATTACTTCATACGTGTCTTTGTATCCTGAAAGCATACAAAGAATTATCCAACAGCTATGAACAAACTAGTACTCCACTTAACCATCTCAACCTTAATCTTGCATGCAGCAGCCCCTGGGCTCGCAGAGTAAAAGTTTTACTAAAACGTTCAAATGTCTTTTTTTTTTTTTCCTCCCAGTCCACCTTATACTTAAGCAGCATAAAAAAGTAGATCTAAATAGGGTAGTTCTCTATACATTATAAACACCTTTGAGAGTACAGAATAGATTTCCCATAGTCAGAATTCAGTATAATGTGATAATAGTAATGTCATTAACAATCCATTTAATATTAGTAACAATTAACTTCCATTGCAACGTATATATTTACATCATAAAACAGAGATTGAGAAGGTATATTTAATTACACAGTAATTGCTCAGAAGTCTATGACCCATGGTTATATTCCAGTGATTTTAAGTACTGCAGTGCTTTATTATGGAGCGGATTAAAGACGACGTCACAGTGCCTTGAACACACGCTGCTACAAGCTCCTCTGTGCTACCAGGACAGAAGTATCACCCACACTAGTTAATTTTTTTAAAAAGCGGCAAATACACGGGCTACATCCTGTTTTTGCACTAGAAACTCAATTTCTTCAGCAAAGGCCTATTAGAATACAAACAGACAGTGAGTTTACACCGTCTGGATTTCGTTGACTCAAGGCATGTGGCACTGTGTGTGGAGGGGAGAGGTGCCATGTTTTTTTTTTTTTTTTAATTTTATTGTCCCATGTACCCTGACAGTAAGTGACAAAGTGCCTGGGTCACGTTTCAGAAAATCTGAGGCAAAGAGGTATGGAGAATTGCAGTGTGTTTTTGCTAGAAGAGAAGATCCAGTTGTCCATTCGTTTATTCTGGGATGCAACGTCTTGGAGTTTGAGGGTCCATCCACATTTTTTGCTCTGTGGAAAAGTATGGGTCCATCTAAAAATTCAAAGGACCCTTTAAAAACTCACTCAGGCCAAAAAGTGGACAATATCAATTCTTATTCTGTCCGATCTGCTAGAAGAAGAAATACCCAGAAGAAATACCCAGAATGTTCTTTTGGTAAACATTTATATCATGAATTATTTGACCCTTTTTGTCTTCTTTTGAGTCCAGTGTTTTCTTCACAGTGGAAAAGGGAGTAGTCTGTTGTGCTTTTCAGTCACCTGACGGCGTGCCAGATGTGTTTCGGACAGTTACTAATTATATAGGAATTTAGATGCAATTTGAAAGTGGATAAAGAAGACTGTCCATAATGGATGGAAGGAACTGTTCCTTGTCATCTTCTGGAGTGGGTGCGTGGAAATCTCATTTTTCTTTTAGTTCAAATGTGGGATGAGGAGAGAACAGTGTATCCGTGGATCAGACGAAAAGTGTCAGTGTGACAATAAAAATGTAAAAGGTTGCATACGAGCAGCTGCACCCTTTATCTGGCGGATGAGATCGAATCATTTAGTGGAAACGGTGATACGATAGTGAGCCATTGCAGAATTGCGAATGGAAAAAAGCATACAGATCCACGGGTGGAAGTAGAATAGAAAAAAGTTACATGGGTGTATTAAAAGGCATGCATATTACATAGAAACATCCAGATCAGGGTGGTTATTAGCTGATGAAAGTATCCAATAAAGTGTTACAAATTATTAGGATTATCAGTACAATACATATTCCATGTGAATAACATACTATATATTGAATACAATATTGTAGTCAGTCTAGAAAGCCACACATAGTGCTGATTAGGCACAAGTAGTCGATACAAGAGGAAAAGGACTATAAGTGGCTCCTGACCATCTTTGCACCATGAACCTGTCCTGTCAGGGCTGAGGTCCGGTGTGAGATAACAAGGCTCCAGAAGATTCTATTCAAACTAAACAACAGGTAGACTAAGTAAAGAATGCAGATATGCTCAAGCACAGAGCTCCCCCATCATAATCTTGGATCTTCTTATGGTCTATGAATTAATACTTCACTTTTTATAGGGTGCTCTCTGGGTTCTTCATATTAGAATCTAAAAATGTCATTTATAAAATATACATCTTTCTACAAAATACTTTATAATACCCTTCTGTAATTGTGGGAAAAAAATGATCACGCTTGCTTTAAAATGGCAACAGAAACAGTAAAAGAACAGGTTTTGGCACCAGTGTTAGAAAAGGCAAGCCATTACCCCAACATTTGAATACTTATGAACCAAAAAAAAAAAAAAGATTTCCCACTATGTTAGACACACACACATGCAGAAAAATGAGAAAACAGCTTGACCAAGATATTAACCACTTATTTTGGTGTAATAGGTGGCATGTACTTAAATAAATAAACAAATCAACACAAATCAACCTTTAGTAGTGTATAAATAAAAACAAACATGTCCGCACACCAAACTTTCTTTTATATTCCTGCGACTTGGCTGCAGGTGGATCATTGCTCCTATTCCAACGACAAGAAGCCTGTGTTCTTGGCTGAGGGCAATATCAACTTTTCATACTTTTCTGCCATTTACACACAGACATGGGTGGTGAGGGCTTTCCTTCGCTAACTGACTACCTCTGAGCCGGACGGATGTGCGACACTGGGGACTGTGGGGATTGTCTTCTGCGCCCTTGTGCATCTGTTGTATAAAAAGCCTCTGTGGCCCAAACTTCATGACAAATTGCTCTTTGAAACTCTCATCTCTACCCACATTCGGTCATATCCTCCACATTTAATAGGCAAATGGAAAAATTGACTACAAGTGCATCCCTGTTGATCACTGACTGAAGCCAGAAAATGAGAAAAAGTACTCAATTATGCTGCTTTTGTGGTTCAGAGACCGAGATGGAGTCTCAATTTGTATTTGCTGGCCTGAGTTTAAGGGGTGCACTTACCTGTCCTGGCCACTAGAGTGTGCTGCTGTTTCACAGTGAGAGAGGACCTACTGTCACAACACGAGGAAAACAAACAAATCAACCAAAAAAACCTAAATGCACAGTTTTGATATCAAGACCATATCAAAAGAGGGTCTGCTATTTGAACTAAAATCTAAGCTCCTCTCACCAAGACGATTTTGCACCCGTATTTGCGCAGGCTATTTTATGAAACAGTCCTAAGGTTTTGGGATATTATACAAGTGTTTTTGAAAGAAAGCCCCTCAGTCTCTTACTACTTGGTTGTGCTGGTGGGAGCCCTTTTTATTTCCTGTGTGGATTAAAACTGGTTCAACACAAACAAGTAAGTGAGCTCACATCCAGAAATACCCATCTTCTTTTGAAAAATACTCTGTGAACGAGTTTAACTGCCATTAACCCTTCTCCCAGGCCGCTCGTGAGTGTGCAGGTTGCCAGCGGGGACTTGCTATGGTTGTTTGATAGAAGTGACAAGGGCCATCTCACAGTCTGGTCTGAGCCTCGGGGATGTAGATTTCAATGCTGTCCGCACTCTCTGTGGCAGAGTTCTGCCGGAATGAGGTGGTCCGCTTGGGGCCTGCCTGAAGGAGCCTTCGCCTTGCCTCCTGCCTCTGGCGTTCACCCAGGTCCAGGGATTTGTCCCGGATGGGTACGCCACGCCCATGAGAGACAACCAGCATGCCACCGCTGCCCCCTGCCTCAGCCAAGCTCTCTGCTCGCAGACTCCCGCTCACACCACCCGCTGGCTTCTTTGGTAACGGAGGAGGAAGCTTCTTCTCCTCCTGAGACGAACGTGAGGGGGGGATGGTTGATTGGGGCAGGGATGTATTTGGAAGTGCGGGATCGAGGACACCAAATATATGCACACACAAGCAAGGGAAGGATGTCAGAAAGTATAGGTATGGAAGAAAGAAAATGGACGTAGCAATTGAATTAGAGTGTATGAGATGAGACATACGATGATTGAATGACAAAGAGAGAGAGAGCACAAATTAGTTATTTGCTCATAGGTTAGATTGGGGTACTTGGCTTCAGTCCTGGAGGGCTGCATGGAGATTTCCCTTCTCTAAAGCTCAATTCAAGCTAGATTTGTTTCATCTGGGCAAGGAATATACATTAAATGAGCATAAACAGGATCTTTTATTATAAATCCAGTAAAAAATATCCATAGTTTTTGAGTAATAGGTACTGTATATAGGTTGAATCAATTTCTATAATTAGCTGGACCCAAAGCTCCATCAATAATATATGTGTTTGAACTGCCCTCACAATAATGTAAAAACAAAATATACTAGGCTACTTATAATGGACATAACCATGCTCTGTGTTCTGATTGTTCTTGAAGGTTGTATCTGCCATGTAACAGTGATCATATCAATGTGTTTTAATATGGAATTTGAAAGAAGTTCAGATACAGATGATTTAGATCAAATCCCCTACACATTACGTTGCAGAATAGTCCCTGGTTATGATGTAATAGTTCTGAAGTGAGGCCTGGTCAGTGACAGTATGTGCAAACTAAGCTTGTCACAATACTGAAATTTTAAACTCAATACTGATGCTAAGGATGGTACTTGATACTCAATACTATTTTCAATACTACAGGGGGAGAAAAAACACTTAATAAAAAAAAAAAATGAAAGTGTGAGTAGACAAACAAAATTTCCATTTTCTTTGCCTACTCAAAATTGTAAAAGCGCTTTATAAATTAAATGTATTATTATTAGTCTAGTCACATTTCAGTCAACTAAAAGTCTGAAAACGATCACAATTTAGTCTAGTTTTAGTCAATGAAAGTCCTGATTTAAATTTCCGACATTTATTTTGCCTACCAAACATGTTAGAACTTAGAACATAAATTTAAATAAAACAAAAAAATCACTAAAAAGTGCAAATAAAATGGTCTATTGCCATAAAACCTACATTTGTAAAACTGGTAAGTTTTGGCCTGAACTTACCTGTTTTTTTTTATGAACAAATATAGTCTACACAACCAAATCAGAACAATTTAGGATCAGCTTTTTTGCATGGATGTGGGAAAGTCTGCTTTTCAAAATGTAGATTCCCATTGCTGTTAAATGTGCTCAAGCTGTGAATTCTTGTTATTAAATATACTTGAGATACAGGATTCTGATTGTTGTTAAATTATCTTAATTCATGGTCTAAAATTCAAAGCAGACAGCATTTCAGTAAGACTTTTGGTTAAAAAAGATCACAGAGATGGCGAAGGCAAAGGTCATTGTACTAACTACAGACTTCTCAAGCAACAGAGAGGATTGTTACAGTAACAACAGCCTACGTGACTGATATATAGGAAAAAAGCAAAATAACTCTCCACACCTGGCCAATTATGAAGACTAAACCATTGACTGAACACAAAGTTTAACATTCCTCTCACAACTGATGATGCAAGAAATGTTAATATGGCCACCCATTTTGTGAAAGGAATATGAAGTAATTTATGTTGATATCTGAAGTGTGACTCTGATAACGTATTTCAAGCTACGACATGAACAATACCACAGTGCAGCTCAGAAACTGAAGGAAAAATCCAAACCATGAAGAGGATGAACCTTTACAATCAAGTTTAAAAAACTTATTAATCCTGTTAATTAGATTTAATCAAGTGTGTCTGCACCCAACTTTGCTGGACTGAGGCCTTTCAGGACTGTAGATATATACCCCTGGGTTAGACAGTAGTAGTAGTAGTAGTAGTAGTAGTAGTAGTAGTAGTAGTATGGGCTAAATATTTCAGAATGAACAGAACAGTAATGTTTGACCAGAAGTTCAGCAGTTGCCCATTACAACAGTGTTTCTACAGATTCATCCTCATTGCTGCTCTGTCGTTGTGCTAGTTTGCCACAGTGGTCCACAAAGTCAGCAGCTCCTCTGTGCTGCTGGTCAGTCTGTGCGGATGGCCTGACCACAGATTGGCTTTGAATGGGCCTCCCCTCTCACCTTCTTCTCTGGAGGCAACCTCCAGCCTGAGTCCTTTATGCGCTGCAAGTCCTGGAACTTTACTCGCACATCCTCGATGGCCAGTTGCAGCAGCTCCCAAAAGCTGGCCAGGTCCTGAGTGGTGGGCTGTGGGTATGCTGAGGGGTCCTGAGAGACAGCATGGAGTAATATCAGCTGACTGACCCAGATTTTTAGCTGTCTACATTTTGAAACCAAATGATAATGAAATTGTAATGAAATTCATGAGTGGCTCCCCAGTGAGAAGAGCTGGGCCAGCCCAGGAGAGGAAAGGCCTGCTGCTTACCACGCTCTGCTGGCACATGCGGAAGAACTGCTGCACCTTCTGGGACATGAGCATCTGTGCACTGCCCACCGCTGCTCTGATCAGCTCCAGCACTGCAGGGCAGCAGAGAAAAGATCACTATACAACCCTCGCTAGCTCAAAGAAAATATGGCCATGTTCACATTACAGGGTTGGATATACACAAATCCAATTTTTTGAAAAAAACAACATTGTTGTGATTTTCTCCAGAGCTGTGTGAACATAAAGATGTAAGTCACGTTCCAGATTACATACGTTTTTGAAATGAGAGCAGTCGGGTCAAAATTCATGTGATGTCATGCATGTATTACTGTTAGCATCAGTGCTGAAAGTCAATGTGTCAACAGCTGTTAACTTGATATAGTATGCTCATACTGGTTATATTCTTATTCTCATGCTAATTTGAACCAGCAAGGCAGAAATGAAAGATCTGATTTAAAGAATAAATAAACCCATAAATGCTCATATGTCTCTCACTACAGTCCCTCTTTACAACTTGAAGTCAAGGACATGAAACATATATATTATGATAGAAGTGTCAACACTTCTGCTGCCTGTTTGGACCTCACCCCCTGACTGGTTTACACATTAAATCAGACGCAGAACAAAAACATTTCGGAATGCAATTTTTCCACAAGCTGAAATCAAAAGAATCTATTTTCAAAGAAGAAAACACAAATTTTCACTGCACAGATCATGGAAAAATGGAGGACAAGTAAAGATGTTTGCAATTGCCTTATTTTTGCAAAGGCAGAGTAATCTTTACAATTGGGCCAACTTTATTTTGAAAAGAAAAGTTTGGTCTGCACTAAATATGGCTAGTGATAAATAAAGGGTCCAGTGTCTGGATTGATAAGATGTGCAGGAATTCTCTGCCGAATGTTTAGTTCATGTTTTAATTTTCTTTTTGGACTATATAGTTCTGAATGCTCCAACTTTGCAGTAACCATTTTATCTGAAGGTTATGTTAATATGAGCTGGTTGTAAGTGATCAAGCCTTTTTAGATGTTTGAAAAAAACTGCAATTATTGAAATTATCGTTTTACAATTTAGGCTATACACTATCATTTTAATATTTTCCATGCAATCTCTCACAACATAGTAATTGATGCTTCAGATTTTTGTTTTAGTCTAAAAAGTAAAGATGAGTGATGCCATTAGTTTTTTTTTCTTTTTGCTGATACTAATTCTGATTCTACTGCTTTTAAAAGTGTGAAAAAGCTGATATTCTTGTGATTTCGACTGGAATAACCATTTAATGTGGACATTCAGGAAAGCCTTTCTAAAAGCTTTTAAATAAGACGTCAGATACCAGACTATTTAGTGGAGTAAAACAACTCCAAAAGGTCTTTTAGTACAGCAGAGCATTCATTTCATCTTTTCAGAGTGACTGTGCCCACACGTGCGTGAGGAATGGGAAAGGATGGAAGGGAAAAATAGACAAATCATTTTTTGATCATTAAACAGATATTCGGTTTCATTCCTGCTCAAGAAAACACCTGGCATCCTGAAAAAGTGATGTACTGAATTTACTCGATTCAGATTCCCACATGAATAAAATATATCAACTTAGTCAATTTAGTCAGACTATAGTTGTGTAAATGGGATATATTTTATTCATGTGGATATGATGCGCACATGTGAATCATGTAAATTCAATGGTTCACTTTTGTCAGTGTATCAAAATGTGGATTCGTTCACAAATTAGCAAGATCAGAAAAATATGCTGCAGCTCACCCTCATCTGGCAGCTCATTCTCCTCCGCCTCTCTTTCCATGTTCTGGCACCAGCCCTCCATCCTCTCCACCTCGTTCTGCAGCAGTCGCAGGAAGAATTCCCCATCGCGGAGGCAGGGTGAAGCTCGTCCCGAGTCCGGCAGACTGCGGGGACCCTCGTGCCAGCCAGGCCCACTGCGCTCAGAGGCTAATGGGAGGGCTGAGTGGGAGTGGGGCAGGGCCTTCAACTCCATGGGGCAGGGCTCAGTGGTGTAACCGCCATGGTAGTCCTCTCGGTAGGCCCACTGACCCTGTGTGTGGACAGTGCGGTATTCCACCAGCTGACCGGACGACTCAGGTTCTGAGGAGTGGCGTTGGAAGGAGCAGCCGAACTGCAGGCCTTTGTCCTGGGTGGGCACACTAAGAGCCCCAAAGCCCTCTGTCTCCAGGTCAGCCTGCACACTAGCCGTCACACTATTGGAGCGCTTAAAGCGTGCTCGTCTGCAGGCACACACAATAAACCTATTTTAAAGACACACTTTACACGACTAAAGTACTTTATGTTCATGTGAAAGACTGAATAATGACATTTCTGATTCATCCCAAAATATCCAGTTATCAACAGCATAAAAGTCCTTCAATAAAAAAACCCACAGCTTGTTGTGTGTGAACTAATTAAAGGCTTTGGACTATTGTTAATGTAGCCTGGGCATAATTTTAGATCTTGATTTCTGTTTTATGCCTCATGGAAACACAGTCAAACACACATCTTTTCTGACTCTAAATGATGCAAAGAACCCTGTACATGCACTTCTTATAAGTTGAACTGTTATTGTATAAGTTAAACTGTTATTTCCTGTGGTTTCTACACAATCTACAAAATGCAGCAGCATGGATCCTCCCAAAAAGGAATGGAGCTCATATCACGACTGTTTTGAAAGTACTGGCTGCTTGTATTTTTTAGGATATATTTTAAAGCTCTTTTAATTGTTTATGAAGCTGTAAACGGCTGAGCACCAGTGTGCCTCACAGAATATTTCTTTGTTTAAGTTCCAGCTCATAATCTTAGATCTGCAGATTCTGGCCTTCTGGAAATACCCTCTATAAATAGGAGAGTCCTCTTTCTGTTATTACCCCTCTAAACTGTGGAACTCAATTATGCCTTTTATTAGGCAGTCAAGATTAGTATAAGTTTTTAGAGATATATGTTTTTAATTTAGCTTTTAATTAAAATGCTACCTCTCTGTTTGTATTTATCTTTTTAACTTGATAAATGTTGATGCTGTAATACTGTTAACTTTTATGTATTTACGCTTTTTAAACAGTAATGGTAATATAAGAAATTGAGCTGGAATTTCTTTTCTTACTGTAGTCTGATGCACAGGTCATATAGACAGTTGAATAGATGGAACATTTACCCAATCAGATTCAGTTCTATCCAATTCCAAAGCTATTTGCAGAATTCAAACTTTCAACTCTGCCTCAATTTGCAAGCTGCACAATATAGTGGGGTCACCATATTGGGGATTCTCTCTACAGTGAGCATGCGATGTTGGAATGATGAAACAACACAGAGGTGCAATATTTAGAAGTTATAAATATTTAGGAATTGCACATTTAAGATAATTTAACACTTGTCGAGGTCTTAAATGTGTAAAATGAAGTTTTACAGGACCCCCTTAAATTAGGACCCCTTAATAAAAAGAATGGAGAGCATCACAAGATGATTTACAGCATATGCTTACTATATGATAATGGAGCTGATGACCCAAGCCACCAGTTTTTTCCTGTTAAGGAATAGTGTGGCCACAGGTTTTTCCATTTCTAACCAGGGGGATGCCTATTCTACATCAACAACTGGTGAAATATGCTGCTGTTCTGTTGGATGGAAAATCTACAGTCACACCGACCCTAAGACTGGGCACTCCTGAGGAATATACAGCAGGCATTAATAATCAATGGTGTAGCAAATAATTTGGCCAAATTGCTCTGAAGAGCAAACCTTCAGACCACTACTATGTTTGCGATGGGATTAAATATGATATCTTTTTTCATTTCTTTCTCTGTTGTTTCGAATTACAGAATAGTGATAAGTCTAGTAAGACACCATCCTCTGTTCTGTGACCAGCAGTGATCTCATATCTTTGTGGCTGACAAGGGTAATGATCCCGTCACATGATGCGCATGCTAATGAGCTCATCACCCCTTTCTGGATGACTCTGCCATCTTTTCACACTTTTTGGCATATCACGTTAAGGCCTGATTATATCCTCTCACCACACTGCAACACTGCACCTAACACAAACGCCCTCTCTGGGTGTCAGTGTCTCTATGAAAGAGAGAGAGAGAGAGGTGGTGGAGAGAGAGAGAGAGAGAGTGTGTGTGTGTGTGTGCACACTTTTACCCCTGCACCTACAGCTCAGCCCACACTGTGATTCACACCCCATCCAATCACCTCTGATTACACACTTGCTTGTGGAGTGAGAAAGAAATTCAGGGAGAAAAACAACGGAGAAAAGGAGAAAAGAAAGCAAGACAAAAGCCAATACCTCTTGTCGTCCTCCACTTGTACTCCGATGGAATGCACCTCTCTCAGTGCTTTTCCCTCCATATCTGAGTCTGACAAAGTTTCAGAGCTGTCCACCTACATACACACAAACACACTAAAGTTTCAGGCCAACATGAAACAGAACACATACAATACCAGTCAAATGTTCGGACACACCGACTCTAAGAAGAGCTGAGGGTTTCTAAGAGTTTCTTTTGTTCACTAAATTCCAGATTGTAGAACGCCTAGAGGGGTTCTTTGTTTCGGAAAACACATTCATTTCACTGTTAATATTTGTCTTGGAACATATTGTAAGCTTTCAATTGGAGGACTTCAGATCAGAGTGTCATATTATACAGTCTTCTGAACTTATTCCCATCATTAATAAGGAATGGAAATGTTCTGTAGGCATCTGTTTCTGTAGGAAGCTGTGAATATTTTACAGCTACATCATCATGACTATGTTGTTTTCCAGGCATGAAATATGAATATCAAACCAGTACAGCAACAAAAAAGCATTAATTAATCAAATTGACATGGATTTTAGAATGCCAGACAGTATTATAAATCAGAATCAGAAAACTTTATTGATCTAAGAGGAAATTGCTTAGGTGGTTCCAGCAGTCATGCTCTACTGTGTGCTTTGAATTTTTTCTTTGTGCTTCTGAACTTACTAGTCCCTTGCCACAAATGCTATTAAATGATCTGAGCTTGCTGGATGGATATGGCCGCAGAAGGAGAGACTTGTAAGTTTGTGATTACCTGTACCATAATAACATAACAGAACCGAATCAAATCTTGATGGAGTTTAAGATTCCATTATATACTAAAAATGTTTTCTAAAGAACTGTAACTGAACTAAAGTAACTGAGGTGAGTTTTGAGGTAACAAAAATGCTTTCTTACTTGCACTGCTATGGAGGGTCGCCACTTGTGCCCCTTGCCATCCTGCCTGAGCTCCTCTATGCTCTGGCCTGTCTTGCTCAGGGTCATGCTGTTCTGGGGCAGCGAAGCAGACTTGCCTAGACTTCCTCCACCCCGCTCCCTCGGCCCACGGGGTCCTTCCAGCAGGCTGTCAGCGGAGCTGCTGTGTTTAGGCCTCAAGGGTCCCGACCCCGCAGGGTAGCCAGAATCCCTCAGAGCCCGGCCGTCCATGCTCTCTGCAGAGTTACTGTTCTGCCTGAGCCGTGCTGAGCCCCCGGCTGAATAGTAACCCCCTCTGGAGGTGCGGCCACTACTCTCAATCAGATCCACTGAGTTGCTGTGCTGCTTAGGTCGTCCCAGGGCAGGCTGGCCCGTGCTCTGGAAGTAGGCATCCTGGGTGGATTCAGTGCTACTCTGGGCCGTCACGGAGATCATAGGCTTGGACATGCGTGGCGGAAGGGGAGGCGGGCCTTTTCTATATGGAAACACTGGAAGAATAAGATAAGAAATCCCCTTATTAGTCCTACGGATAGGAAATTTGCAATATTTGAATGTCATAGTTATTAGTAATATTATAATTTCTTATACATGAGAGCAGAGTGACATTCCTAACCAATTAGTAATATTATAATTTCTTATACATGAGAGCAGAGTGACATTCCTAACCACAGCCATTACGCAGTATAACGAGTCAACCGACAGTCAGGAGTGGTTGGAATCAAAGCTGCTCTAATCTTAGTATTTCTCTAGTTAAATATAGTTATTTTGCTTAAGGACAATACATGAAACACATGTGCATAATATTTTCATATGTGTTTGTAAAAACATCTAATTAAAGAAATACAAAAGCCTTTTTAAACCAATCCCTTTCTGGTATCGATTACCTTGCTTTTAGAAAAGAACAGAAAGTCTATTGACTCAAAACACAATACACACAATAGAAGTCAATGTGCATTGCTAGACTGAAGACAATGTATACTGATATAATAGAAGCTCATGCAAAATGCACCTATCTGTCTGTATGTCTGGCTGGCTGTCTGTGTATCGATTTATCTACTCTGAACTGCACTCTGTCTTTAAGATGTTTAATTACGCAGGTCAACAGGTCAAAATCATCAGATATACGTTCATGTGGGTTTTGTAGTGTTTTTAAAGCTGGTATAATTAGCATATAATGATCATATACTGAGCGTTTTTGAAGAAACAGTGGTAGCTGACTAACACTGATCATAACACTGATATATCTATGCCACACTGTTAATCTGTCTGACACACACACACACACACACACACACACACACACACACACACACACACACACACACAATGCAGACATGTATATCATCAAACTGGGAGGAAAAAGGTTTTATACACAAAGCTAAAATTCAAGAAAACTGACACAAACACAGGACCCAGTGTGTGTTTCACACTGAGTTTGAAAGCCTGTTATCAGACAGTGGGTTTATAGGCACCCTAGTGTGTGTGCAGATGTGTATGTGGGGGTATAGAGATCTATGGGGTATAGAGATGGATGCATTTGACACTTCACAGAGGCTGTAATAAATCTCCAGCATGATGTTTCGCTTTAAGCTAAAGTTGAAGAGCACATGAGGCCATCCACACAAACACATGTTCTCACACGCAAGCACGAGAAATAAAGCGAGGGAAGAAAAGTGAGAGAGACAAAGTGAGAGTAAGAGATAAAAAAATGAAGTGGGGTAGACATAGAGAGAGGAAAACAGAGGGAGGCTAAGAAAGATAGAAAGTGAATTTATTTTTGATATCTAAAGCCTTCAGCTGAGACATGTTTTCTCAGCAGTATATGGATGGCAGATCCAAAAACTCATTAAGATACTCTCGTAATCCCTGTTGCTGCAGAGACAGGGGGTGGAGAGGAGAGCAGCCCCTTACCTGCTCCGCCCTTTACGCTCCCCTGGGGGCCGGACATGGAGAAGACAGAGAGACAGTCGTCGTCCTGGGAACAGCCTGCTTGGATGGCCCGGACGTAGCTGTGGCTGCGTGTGCGGAAACAGCCTGGCAGGTCCAGAGCCTCCACAGCCTGAGACTCCATCTCTCCAAACATGGTTTCACACACCGACTCGAACTGACGGTTCAGTGTGTCCCCCAGCTGCCAAAGAAAACACACACACACACACACACACACACACACACACACACACACACACGCACACACACACACAGAGTATGGTAAAGGTTATGCATGGACAAGCACCAGCTATGACACAAATCAAGATTTTTGAAGGAAGCAGTAATTACTTTATTTCACCCAAATTTCAGGATTCTTCTAGTATAATGCAATCAGTAAAGAAATTTGTGAACACTTCAGAATTTTCTATATTTCTGCATAAACACTGTTTGTGCCATAATACACTTCCATAGGTGTGGTATAAAGGTCAGACATGGCTGCTTTAAACAATCCATGTTTTGTATTTGGATTAATTATATTTGCTTTGAGTTACCAAACTTTTGGAGTGACTGTTACAAGCTTTTAAGTTGGTTACAGTTTATCTTGCTTTCAGCTGAATTATTCATGAGCATTAGGAGTTGAAAACACAGTTTATATGAAACCTACATTAACTTTCCCATAAAGTCTACTTATAATGGTTTTTGTTTTATAGACCAGAAACTGGTGCATTTAGTTTTTAAATGACCTATTTTCAACCACCCTTTATCCATTAGATTTAAACAAACTGTTGTTTTTTCTATGTCCTTGAGATATATGTAAATAAGTTCTACTCTCTTTGGTTTCCATGCATTGTGATACATTCAAAAACAGTCCTTGGCTGGGTGGAGCTAACCTGCAAAAGGCTGAATAGACATATACAGCGGGGAAAATAAGTATTCGGCACATCACCATTTTTATCAGCAATCACCATTTTTATCCCTGTCCGAGGAGTCCAAAGAATAATCAGAAGAGTTCTCCGAGAGCCAAGAATCACTCGGGCAGAACTTCAGGAAGACCTAGCATCAGCAGTTACTGTTGTTTCAAAGAAAACTATAAGCAATGCACTCAACCGCCATGGTGTCCATGCACGCTCACCATGCAAGACTCCACTGCTGAACAAAAAGCATGTTGAGGCTCGGTTAAAGTTTGCGAAACTGCATTTGGAGAAGCCTGTGGAGTACTGGGAGACTATAGTATGGTCAGATGAAAGCAAAACTTTTTGGCTGTCATTCTACACACACTGTTTAGAGAAGAAATGGCACTGCCCACCAGCCCAAGAACACTATACCAACAGTTAAGTTTGGGGTTGGAAGCATCATGGTTTGGGGCTGCTTTTCAGTAAGGGGCACTGGCAGACTTCATATTATTGAAAGCAGGATGAATGGAGAAATGTACTGGGATATTCTGGATAAAAATCTGCTGCCATCTACAAGAAAGCTGAAAATGAAAAGAGGGACATTCCAGCAAGACAATGATTCTAAACACAAGTCCAAGGAAAGAATATCAAGTTGCTTGAATGGCCCAGTCAATCACCTGACCTAAATCACATAGAAAATCTATGGAGAGAACTGAAGATCAAAGTTCATAAAAGAGGCCCAAGGAACCTTCAAGATTTAAAGACCTTTTGTGTGGAAGAATTTGCCAGAATCAGTCCTGAGCAATGCAGGCGACTGGTCTCTCCATATAAGAGGCGTCAAGAAGCTGTAATTTTCTACGAAGTTTCAATACTTATTCCCTGTGTCATTTCACTTTATTTATTATGGCTCAACTTTGACTATACTTAAATGTTCCGATTTCTTTGTATGAATTCAATATTTGGCTTGATGGCAATATCTGGTGGACATTTTGTGTCAATAGCCCACTTAGAAATCCCCTTACTGATAAAAATGCTGATGTGTCAAATACTTATTTTCCCTGCTGTATATGTAAACAGATTCTGGTGTTTGTGAAACCGAAATAGGCTGTTTTCGAAATAGGCTGTTTTTTGGTATCCATTATACTGTAGTTACATTGGAAAATCAGACTCTTGTGGACAGTCAATTTTTTTTTGTTCGGTTGACAAACATATCACTGTTCATCTCATAATAAAATAATTTTTTTCATGTTTATTTTTCAAAGCGCATGTAGCATTTGGCTTGTAGTGCACATTCAGATCCAGTTAAGTATGACTGACTTGTCTGGCTCAGAGAATGTGATGGGATATGAATTTTTGTGTTAACGTAGAAAACAAAGGCAAGCTCGACTGGCTTTGATCAGTAGGCCAGAGGACAGAATATAGTGGAAGCAGAGATCATTTGTCATGCTTTTCACAAATAATGAATGACCGTGAAGTTATACACTGGAAGCAGAAGTGAAATGACATCAGAGAATCAGAGCTTGGCCTTTATATTAGAGAAACTCTACTAGTGGCACATTATGTCAAGCCCCAGCACACATGGATAATGAAACTGCAGTAATGAGACTTGTATTGTTCTTGAGATGAGGTGGAACATTACTTATGAGATCAGTGTTACTGGGGAAAGAGTCTGTTACCTGTGAGCTGGTCAGGGAGCGTGTGTAGCTGCGAGAGCGAGTGTGTCCTTTTGGTGCGGTCCGGCTGTTTGTGTAGGAATCTGTACATTGTTTGCAGGAGTACCTGGGGGGTGGAGTGATAAACGAGTAAATAATCTTTTAGACTACATACTGTCAGCTCCATAAATATTGACTCACTTGATAAAGAATATAATGTATGTGCCCATTTATAATTCACTTATGTAAGTTGTGGCGCCGGGTTGAATATTTTGCAGCAGCCACAGGCAGGCGCTCCTCGGCCGGCGCTGTCCAGGGTGCTGAAGTGGACGCAAGCCGCCGCTGTCAAAACACCGGCCGTGGTGTGTCCCTTCAGCACCCTGGTTTTGGACTGTCAAAATGTGTAGGAGGGAGGAGAGTTGCAACAAGACAACTGGTAGCCACTTAGTCTTCACAAGCCTTAAATCTTTCTTGGCACCAGGGTTCCAGCCCTGAGGACTCTCCCCGCAGTGACCTCAACTGCACCTCTCACAACCCTGCAGCCCTCCTGGAACCTTTGAGCACTTCCCCAACTCCCCCACTCTTCACCTCCTCACCGATGTGGTTGATGACATGACCTGTGTCTCCGTGTCTGTCTCTGAACGTGCTGGGTGGTGCTGCAATGTTCACCTAAGAGTTAACCTGGTTGGTGTAGTGTTGTGCAACCAAAAACTGGTTTGAAGACCACAGATTCCACAGACATGCTTTTTACATGACCATACAAATTCCATAACCTAAACTACTTTGAAGATGTGAGGCGAGCTGAAAGTGAGAATCTGTGAGAATCCTAGGACCCTTTGGCATCTGGGAGAATCTATAATGAGAAGTGATAGCTGGTATTCAAGGGTCCTAGCCCTGAGGACTCTCCCAGCAGTGACCTCAATGTCCAACTGCACCTCTCATAACCCTGCAGCCCTTCTGGAACCTTTGAGCTCCACTCCAATCCCCCCCCAACCCCCCAACCCCCCCATCCCCTCTTGGGCACGTTGATTCAACATAACCATGCCACCTCCTCACCGATGTTGTTGATGACATTACCTGTGTCTCCGTGTCTGTGTCTGAACCTGCTAGGTGGTGCTGCAATATTCACCTAAAAGTTAACCTGGTTGGTGTAGTGTTGTGGGTAACATCACTACACTACCTGGTAGCTCAGTGGGTAGGATACTTGAGGTCACGGGTTCGAATCCTACCTTCAGCACCACCACTGGGTCCCTGAGCAAGACCCTTAACCCCAAGTTGCTCC
>JBBPDE010000140.1:14542980-14567826 GCA_037974605.1 Nannopetersius ansorgii | reverse complement strand
CCCTTAACCCCAAGTTGCTCCAGGGAGACTGCCCCCTGTAGGTAGGGAATGGAAGTCGCTTTGGATAAAAGCGTCTGCTAAATGCCGTAAATGTAAATTTAAATCACTGTCTCCCAAGCAGGAGAGTGGGCAACACTCAAACTGGGCAATACAACACATTTCACAACAGGAGCGAGTGAGAATCTGTGAAAAACTATGACCTAGTACCCTTTGGGATCAGGGGAGATTCTGTAATGAGAAGTGGTCTCAAATTGCTTTTATTCAAGCATTATACATAATTCATTGCTGTAATAATGGCAATGGGAGGTCTCAAGGTACTAAAAGCAAAGATACAAATAACAATGACATAAGGTTATTCACAATGAAATAACCGCGACACAAAATGTACCTCAGTGAAGTACATATTCTATTTTCCATTTTCAGTGTGAGATTGAGGCCATTAAACACAAAGACATTTTTATCATCTTTTTACCTATCATTACTAAGGGTGCCAGTAATTACAGAGGTGACTGCACACTGCGGCAATCACATAAACATTAACACAAGATAAGCCACAGAGATTGTAAGAAGTGATAGAAGAAGTCAAATTTACCCAAATTTCATCGTACTTCAATGTAATTGAACAGCCAGGGCATGTTTGGAATTCATAACTAGCTTCATATATGTTTTACACTGAATTCAAGAGGCTAACTAAGCATACATCTCCTCAAATTGCCCCAGATAAACTGCATACTGTAGCACTGAATGGGATTCTGTTATCCGTAAACATGAACAAATGTAGGGACAAAGTTCAAGATGGCTGCTACTGTCTCCATGCAGTGTACATTTGTATGGTCATGTGAATGCATGTCTGTGAAATCTGTGGTCTTTAAACCATTTTTTGGTTTCGAAACACTACACTAACCAGGTTAACTCTTAGGTGAACATTGCAGCACCACCTAGCAGGTTCAGACATGGACACGGAGACACAGGTCATGTCATCAACCACATCGGTGAGGAGGTGACATGGTTTTGTTGAAACAACGAGCACAAGAGTGGGTGGGGGGTTGGGGAAGTGTTCAAAGGTTCCAGGAGGGCTGCAGGGTTGTGAGAGGTGCAGTTGAGGTCACTGCTGGGAGAGCCCTCAGGGCTGGAACCCTGGTGCCAAGAAAGATTTAGGGCTTGTGAAGACTAAGTAGCTACCGGTGTGTCTCTATGCAATGTACATGTATCGAATGTTATGGTACTTTTCCACTGGCACAAGGAAGCATGCCATGCAGCGAACAAATGTTTTACCATTACAAATAAAGCGACCTGTCCCTGAGCCGTAACCAGCTCAACAGCAAGGCCAAAAGTCGACTGTGTCACTGCTTTCTGATTGGTTGAAATATCATCACAACATGGAGAGAGGCCATTGTTTTTTTACTGTCTAGGCAGGAAACAATAGATATACAAGCTAACAACGGGGAAGTCGACAAAATACAAGCACTAATATCTGTTTGGGCTGAGGACACATTTCTGTGGGAGTTTTCGATGATGTTAACAAATTTGTCTTTAACGCTGTGAGAAACCAGGACACCCCTATTAAGTTAGTTGGGTTAGGTATTTGTCGCATGCCTAAAGAAAAAAGAATATTACAAAATCTTAAACAAGACATAAATAATAAAAGACCACAATATCAAAAGTGGCTCTGAGAGAAAAACTTTCGGCTAGTCCAACTCCATGGACACGGTTTTGGGATGACTGGCCATAAACTGTGGGGAGAGAACTGCGCTACTAACACGTCAAAAACACCAGGCTGAGATACACTGGAAAATCAAAACGTTGCAAGTTCAGTGCCATCGCAGCGTGGTGTAGGTACAGCATGATTCCTGTATGCTTATGGAAAAATGCCTTTAGAAACTCCAAAAGCAAGTCTGATTGTGATGACACAACTCGGTGTGTTTTGAAAAACTGTGTGTAATCATTTAGACATGCAGTTTGCACAATACTGATTGGTGATCATATGCCTTCATTACATGCACTTGGCTACACTGGCCATGTAGTATGAGTAAATAACCAAAATGCAGACCTTTAGACAACAAACACTGGCTGACTGATTACGTTAGAGATAAGTGTAAAAATTGTGTATGCTTTTCACAAAAATTGCGTAACTTTGATTTCACATTATTATTAAGGACCAGAAACAGACACACACTTGGTGGTAGAGGAACGCTGGTCCATGCTGACAGAGCGGCGGAAAGCTTCTCTCTGAGCTATGAGGGAACGTTTGGGAGACGTCTTGGGGCTGGTATCTGAGTCTGCGCTGTCATCATCCCCCATGGCCTTAATGTAGCTGCCACTGCGCATCCTTCTGCAGGGGATTTCGCCTCCACTGTCTGATGCTCCCCCTCCACCCCAGTCATCTGAGGGAACCTGCCAGAGATGTGAAAATTAGCACAGTCAGTACACTGTCCTGTCAGAACAGCACTGGTATAGACAAGATCAAGAGTTTGTGGACTAAACCTGTAGAGACCTGTGGAAGTTACTATGCTGAATTCATTTTGGAATTATACAAATTAATTTTAATGGTTAATATTCATATTCAATTGGCCAAAATAATATTATCAGTCTCTATTTAAATGTAAATAAAACAAAAGATTGCTATGTGTATATTCCATTGCACAAACGTTATTTCCAGTCATATTGCTTTAGTCAGCTTATTTTAAACTATCATAAAATCATTAAAATGGACTTTTCTTAATGTGAAGAAAGCTGTAGATGGTGTCAGAGATTTACACCACTACGGTGTTGAATCAGAAGCACAGGCCTTAGGCCAGAAGAATCTTTTATTAAAGTTGTAGCTTATTGAACTCACTGCAATGGGGCCAATAAAACCCAACAGAGTCATACTGAGGCAGAAAAACGCAGCAGTCTGGATCTTCATAGCTCAAATAATGTGAGCTTTGATTGCTTAGCGTGACGTAATGGCCCCCTCTGTACACTCACAGCTCCTATCACACTGGAGGGCTAAGCTTCAGCTGCCATGATGTGCAGAGCTGCAAGATGGTTCTCCTTGAGGCCGTGGGGCTCTAAACAGTTTCATGGATGAGATTGTTCTAAAATTGTTTTCACCATGGTTCATTTAAAGTGAGAGAAGAGAAATGATGCAGCCTGTTTAATTGAGACCCTTTGGTTGTTGAAAGGCATAAGTCTGGGCCAGCTGCATATCATCACTGCCCTTAAAAACATTTGTCTCTAATAAGAGAAGGATAAACACATTCGTGATTTGAATGCATGTTCAAGGAACAGGAATTTACTCCAAGTAAATTTGAGCCATTTCTATTGGTCCGTTCTTCATGAAATATTTGCATGTTGTAGAGCAGTGGTCCCCAACCCCCGGGCCGCAGACAGGTACCGGGCCATCGGTCATGTGGTACCGGTCCGGGCTGCACAGAAAAAAAAAGCGGGGATGTTACCCGTGTTCTGTTGTTGTTGGTTCGTTGTTATGAAAATGCTGTTAATAAAGCTGCGAGTACACATTGGATTTATGTTTATTATTGTATTTTAAAGATACCCCATTATTATATTTTTAAAATATCCCCATTTTTATGGGTATCATTTATTTGTATAAATACGTATATTTATCTGCCACTCCTTAAACGCCGGGCCGTGAAAATAGTTTCTGATATTAAACCGGTCCGTGACGTAATAAAAGTTGGGAACCACTGATGTAGAGAGCATTTAATTTTTTCAATGGAATTCAGAAAGAGTTTCAAGTTTTGATGTACAGATTATATACTATATGCTGATATAAACACACACACACACACACACACACACACACACACACAAATAAATAAATAAGACATAACCTATTTTCCTTCAACATGGACTTAGGGAGAGTGCATCACTCCAGTCATGGAGCACTTAAAGGTCATGGCTTTCAAGTGATGATTCAGCTTGATATCTCTATTTATGCCTCCTAGTCTGCTCAGAAAAAAACAGTCTTCAAAAGGCTCTTGTGCTTTCTCCATCTCAATCTACCTTCCACTCCATCTTCAGTTTAGTCCATAACTTTCCTTTCATTAGATTAGCAAAAGTAAAGTCAATGGTCATTAACTTCTCTATCTAATTCTCTCTTTTTCTCCATCCCCCTGCCTTTCACTCTGTCTCAGGCAGACACACACTTTTCCTTTCACTACTCCACCCTACCAGTTATTCCATTATCCCCCTGTTCTCCTGCCACTGCTTTGAACACATTCTTGTCATCATGACGTATTTCACCTCTTCTCCTGCCTTTTGCCTCTGCTAATTAAGGCCCCTGCTGTTTGACTTTGTGACAGGTAGCGCTGCTATCTCATTTAATCCTCTTAGATCAGATCACTACTTTATTTTCCCACAGTGAGGCAACAACAGGGGTGTCGTCAGGCCTAGGCATCCAAAGCAACAGGCCCAAATGTTTCATGGCTGGTCCCGAACCTCAAATAGACCCAAATCTATTTCTGTGTCATCCTGATCATTCTGACTAAAACTACTCACCCCCGTCAACATCTGAGCTAAGCCTCCAGTGTTTCAACATCCTAACAATGCCTCTGGGCCACAGTTTTGCTGAGAGCCATGGGGGTCTTTCTCCATCCCTCATTCTCTTTCTCTCTACGGGAAGCTGAGTTAGTCCTCTGTGGGAGCGAACATTTGCTGAGACCTGCATCTTAGATCCTGATGCTCAGTCTGGAACTGTCACTGAAAACCAAACTTGCCCTGATGCTCCTTATAGTGCTGAAAATTAACCTAGAGGCCAGTAGAGTTCTGTTTGGAATCTTACAAACAGGAGAACAATCTTGGATTTACAAAGACAAAGCAGATTGGGATCAATTACTCTACTCTGTCCTGAACATAAAAGAATGAGGGAAATAACATTTAGCGCTAAATGCACATCAATTCACTGTAAACCACTGGTCCACAGTGTTTTAAATCTGGGACAGAGCAAGTGGAGGGGAGTGGTGGTAATCAGATTTATATGTGTGTAACTCAGAATTTCAGAATTCTTTTTACTTAACTGAATATATAAATAAGGCAATCATAGTCTGAATCTATTGCCATATAAATTTGTAATGTGCATTTTTGTGATGAACATCAGTGAAATGTTGAAACAGCAGATTTGACATATCTGGAAATGGTTAAATGAGTTTAAATAGTTAAAATGTGAAATGTGAAATGCTTGAATGCATTATGGTATGCACTTTTTAAACAGTTATATATTAACCAGGCAATTGTCTGTTGCGGATCTCACATAAAATGTGCACTTTAGCATTTGGACATTGGAAACATTTCCAAACTTCCCTGAATTTTGGATATCGTGCCTTGGATAAATAAAAGTCAAAACAATCACAACGTTTGGCACTACTATCCAAAATGTTACTTAAAACTTTGTATTTTTTCTATTTGTATACAGCAGCCGTCCTTCATGTTGTGTCAAACTTTCATAATAAATGGACCAATAAAAACGTTCCAAGATACTTTATATTGACGTACATTAGAGGTAAAGAAAGTAAATAACACTTTTGCCTTCCTTTGTTAAGGAAGAGATATTCTGATTTATTAAAAAAATGAAAAGACACACGCACTGTCCTGAATTGCTCTTCTCGTGGTTTCTGTCAAGAATGTGTTCCGATTGTTGGTAGTTGTGAAAGTAAGTCAAGGTGAATTACTAAGAACTGATGTATGTTTTGTGTGTTCTGTGGATGTCTTTAGTTCATCCCTTCAGAAACGACCTCAGCTCCAGCTCATTGATGGAGCAGTCGAGAAAAAGCAGTGGAGGTTACCTGCTGTTGCCGTAGAAACGCAACCTTTGTGCTGGGCATCTGTCAGTAATATGAACGGAGGTTATTAAAGAGGGGAAGGGGCTTCGAGAAACGGAGTACTTCTCATTAAGCCTGGCTTCAGGGTGGCCAAACTGCGCTTTCCAAGTGTGTCTGAATGTTTGTGGGTGTGTGTATGTTTGTGCCTGTTTGTGTGCAGGACATGGGTATGTAGGTAAATGCAGCTGTTCAGAATGTGTGTTGTGTGTGTGTATATATTTTGAGGTCATGGCTGTAAGTTCATCTATGGTGATGATGAAACACACCTGAAGAGGGTGCTGGTGCTGATGGTATGTGCATAATTATTTTACAGCAACAGCAGGGCATTGCAAACTTTGTTTTTGTCATAATGTGATAACTGCAAATTCAGTTATCCAGGAATATATGGCCCTTTGAGCTAGCAGTCCTTCAAATTACAGGTGTTTTATCCATCATTCATGAAGACTTTGCCTGATGATGTCTGTCAAAGCCTTTTGTGCTTGTTTCAGGTATAAACAAGATACATAATTAAAAATAATTAAGTGGTGACAGATGTAACAGGGAGAGAATTGATAGGTATGATAATATGTTTAGTTAATTACACAGGTCAACAGATCATCATCAGAGATAAGCTTGTGTGGGTTTTGTAGGGTTTTTCATGCTGATTTCAAATCTGTGTTTAGTTTTTCGCACACTTACAGTTTTTGTGATGAAGCTAGTTCTATATTGCACGATAGTTGGTATAATTAGCATATAATAACCATATGTGAAGCATTTTTGAAGAAACAGTAACTCACTCTATTTTGGTGTCCTGTCTTACCCAATCTTTATGAATGTATCAATGTTTTCTGTTTGGATGGATGGACATAGCATAAGGAAAGCCAAAGCCAATTTTCCCACAATGTGAGTGAATCTTGAATCTTAAAATCCCCCCACCCCCTTTTTTATGTATATAACCTTTCCATGAACCTAAATGCTTTGTTTATAGGCCATGTGCATAGAAAAACACAGCTGCACTTATCTCCTTCATGCATTAATTTTCCAAATGTGGAAAAACTGGGTGAAGGTATTGCAAGAGCAGCATTTTATATATTTCACTCAATTGACTCAAAAATACTGAATAGTAGATGGGCTTTTGTGTACCTCTGTCTTAATATACACACAACATTTAATATGAATTCTTTTTTAGAAAATATTTAGAATTAGTGTTGTTTTCATCAACGAAAATTTTAATAAATATTGTCGTCAACGAACATTTATCATGTGACAAAAACGAGATGAGATGGTAAATGCTGGACTTTTACTTTTACAAATGTGGGTTTTATGGCAATAGACACATTTTTATTTTATTCATTTCATTTGCGCTTTTTAGTGAGTTGATGTTATTTCATATATTTATTTTATCTAAATTTGTGTGTGTATTTCTATGTTCTATAAATTTGCTTGGCAAATTAAAGGTCGTAAATTCTTCCATGTCTGTATTCTTGAGTCTATAAGGTAACAATAATATAAGATAATAATAATAATAATAATAATAATAATAATAATAATAATAATAATAATAATAATAATAATAATAATAATAATTATAAGATAACTTTGTTTGAATTGTGAAATAGTTTTGACTAAAAGAACATTTAGATTTTGTCTGTTCTACCAGGAACTTATACTATATTGACTGGGTTATTTCATTACTAAAAAAGAGAACAAAATGCAACTTTCATTGACTAAAACTACACTAAAATGTCATCAGTTTACATTGACTAAAACTAGAAGAAAACAGTCATGGATAATTCTAACTAAAATATGACTAAAATACTTCGACTAGACCAAAAAGAGTATAGATGTGACTAAGACTAATCAAAACTAAAAGGACAGCTTGCCACAAAGACTAGACTAAAACTAAAATTAAGAGAAGCCGCCAAAAACAACACAACATAGAATGTGCTCTGAAATTTGAGGAAAATGTGAAATTAAAGCTTACTCCTTGTGGAGAATGTGTTTTTATTTGCGCTTAGTAGATCATCAATATCATTTGATTGAATACCATTTACAACCGAAATCATTCCTCATCACTGACTTTGTGATGAGGAACTTTGTATTTAGTTTCTTTAAAACACCAGCTGCACTTCCTATTATGTAAAATGTCATGGACTGGCAGGACTAGGCTTAAAACCTGGAAAAGTATATCTTTTTACACTGACTTTAATGTTACAGATGTTTTTCATCCCCTGGAAAGCTGCTGTTTTGGAGGTACTGAGTTTTATTCTGACAATAGGTGTCTGTTACATGTATATATATTTTTTTATTAGAACACCCTACCTTTTTGTGTTCGGTTACAGACTGTACACTGCCATGTCCTCTTTTAGTCTTCTAACCCTGGCAAACTGCCCCAGACATTTTAGTGATTTCAGTGCTCCCAACACACCTAATCTGTTTGATTACACCACCTTATTGACCTATTGAAGGGTATCTTAAAGCAGAAATAGCACTAAATATGTAGGGCAGTAGGCCCTGAGGACCAGGACTGGGAAACACTGCTCTAACTCTTCATTAACGGTCAGTTTTCGTAACTTGTGGCAGTATATTTTTGGGTTTCAGATCTCTTGCAACCTAGCAACCACTCTCAAAGACAATGATTGCCGATTTGTATATTGTGCTTACATGGTAGGTGGATCTTATAGTCTGTGAGCACATGTACAAGCAAGGCATTTCTAATAAAGTGAACAGTGGGTGTCTTCATGCTGGTCTGTGTTATATGTCATTTTCATATGTAGTAAGTTTCACAGGAAGCGAATTAGCCAGCAAATCTACTGTGTGGCTCAGACAGCAGTGTTCTCATTAATGCCACAGGTTCATTGTTGTTTGTCTTCTGTCGCCTGGTGCTGTTCATCATTTTGTCATACAGGACTAAAAGAGGTTTGAAAAAGCAATCTCTTCAATTCCTTAGAGAAATAAGTGACAACAAAAATAATCATGCAGTCATTTTTGTTTTATCTTGCAACAGGTAACTGTCACTCAGTGCAGCTCAGAGAGCCTGTTTCTGAAACAGATTAATTCAGCAAATGAATCTGCAAGTCAGGGAAAGCTGCAGGGTGACTGGGTGCATGTTGGCCTCTGCATGAATATTCAGCCAGCCGGAGCTGAGTTGGGATAACTGTTCTGACAAAAGGTCTTGCCTGCATGTTGTAATTGTGGTTGTAAAGGTTGTTGAGACATGTCCCTCTCTCTAGCACTCATACTCAAGCACACATGTGAAAACCTTACCTTTAGGTAGTGGAGGTTGCGCTCCTTCAGTTTGGTATCCAGAGGCACCAGGGCCTTCTCATAACTTGGCCCTCCTGTCCCAGCTCCCCCTCCCCGAGAAGGGGCAGGGTACACTTCTCTTGCCTGGCTGACCGTCATGGCTGACCAGGTGCTCCTCTTCAGAGAGTGGCCTCCATCTCCTGCCCTGGCCATGGTAGTGCAAGCCAGGCACTCTCCAGGAGGGGGGCCTTTGGCTTTTTTCAAGGTCAGTTCCTGAATGGCTGCATCCAAGGTCTCATGACCTGTGGGGTATCCCCGTCCTCCTCGACCCCCAGGAACCAGAAAACTGCTGTCACTGTCCAGGTTGTCATCAGAGCTCCACCAGCCAGCTGTCTTGCTGCGGTGACGTGAACTGTGCCGGGACTCGTGGCGTGAGTCTCCACTCTTGCTACGTTCGCGGCTCTTATTGCGGCGGGTCGAGCGGGATTGGTGTGTGCCTGGGTGGTGGTGACCTCCGCCCTCCTCGCCTCCACTGCGATGGCCCCTGTCACGCTCCCGGTATTCCCCCCCACCACGTGTCCCATTGAACTCACGCTTGGATGGTGCCTCGAGCGAGTGGGACTTGGCGAAGAGCCGTTGTACAGAGTTTACTAGGTGGCGAATGCGACTGGGGCTCTCACTGCGTTGTTCCCCACTGGCTGTACGCTGATACTGCAATGTATGGAAACCATCTGGGTGGAAGGGCAACTGTTTCTCAAACTGGTCCAGAAGATTGGGAGGAATACGGTGCATTTTTGGGTGCCCATGCCCATGGCCAACTGAGGACAAGCACTCCTCGCATGAGTCATAGGGCTGTTGTTGCTGAGGTGCATGGGAGCGTGGGAAGGTTCCCCCTCCAGAGGAGGGAAGTGCCAGAGGCTCAGGTGGCCCACCAGGAGGGTAGTAGGGGTGGTCATTATGTCCCTGGTAATGGTCTGGGTGGTGCATGTAGTCACGCATTGCACTGTCACAGTCTTCAGGCATGCAGTGGCATGGCCCAGACGAGTGCTGGGACAGACTGCGACTGACCTGGTATCCCTTCGAGCCCGGGCCATGGTGGGCCGCCCGGGCCGAGAGGGGGCGCTGTGGGCGCGACAGGGCTGGGCCGGAGTCAACTAGAGAAAGAGAAAGACAAAGACCACAGTTAGACAGTGCACAGATACTTGCAATCTTGCCATGCATTTCAGTTCTGGAAAAAAGGCTCTTTGGACATGTAAAATTTTGTCAACGAAGAGGTAGGTAAGCTAATCTATTATAATCGACTGCTCTACAAACTCATGCACACGCTATCCAGAGGAAGATCCAAGGGAGTGAAAAAGAAAAGTTAGCATGAGAAGACATGTGTAGTGTGAGATTTATGTCAGAGTCTCATGCTCAGTGCCTGAAATTTGGCCGACCTATTTGGGGGTATTTCTAATGAAGGCTGTTGTATGTATATTTCTGTGATTTTAATGTATTTTTTTGCTAAATTATCAAAAAGGCCTATTAAGGCATTAACATTGGCAATATTTTATTTGAGTTCTTTTTAACATAGTAAATTCAGCAACAATTTGGTAGCCACACATCATAATGTGTAGGAGAAGTGCCATGATTAAGTTTGTTCTTTGTATATGTATTTTGTATCTTTTTGTTTTGCATTTTTGTAAATATAATTCTGTAATTTTACCACATGTCCCAACACTTCTGCATATAACTGAACATTAGAATTGAGATTCTAAGAACAAATAACTCCTGATGTGTACAAAATCTAATTTCTCCAACTCACTGTTGCAAACAAATCCACCAGTCACTGACTGCTCCCCATACCAGATTCCAAGAACATGTCCACTGTGTGCCAACTTTTGCATTGGTACTGTTAAGTATACTCGCATTATTATAGAACCTAGACAAACTATAAGAAACTAGACCAACAGGAAGGGCGTTTTATATTAAGGAATTATGTAACATATTTTTTACAGAATAGTAAAACACACAATAGCTTCCAAACCCCTGTTAAGGGAGTAGATAGTAGATCAAATCACACTTTCATTTGTGTAGAGTAGCAGTTGACCCTGTGTGAGGCTGACTACAGACCCCCCCCCCCCAAGTAAGCCTGAGTTGCGCTCAGTCATCTGCTGGAGTGAGTCATCCCACCCCCTCTATCTCTAAGTGACTCCAAAACTCACTTTGGAAAGCAGTGCGTGTTGTTCTGCTAATTTGGCCCATCTCTCCAGCAACTGTCCCACAATTTTTGATATGCTCTGTTTGTGCTTGTCTTGATTGCCCATGCAGAGCTTCAGCACCTCTGGTTTGTGTCAAGAGTGAGCATGAAGTCCTGTGTTATAATCTGATAAAAATCTAAATGCTTTTTTTTGGGATGTTCAACATCCCTTTCCCCAGTAAAACAACAGACCAGACATAGACTAAGATTCATAAACACAAACACAAAAGAGCAGTCCAAAAGTTGCTTGCTAAATATATAAATATAAAGTAGTGTGCAGAAGTCTTAGGCACCTGTGCAAATTGTTTGAAGTCATTTGTATCAGCAGTGGGCTTCTTTCTGCCAGCAAAAACAATTGAATATTAAAATAAATGCAAACAAACAGGCAAGCAGTAAAAAGTATAAAAAAAAAGTATTTTTTTTTAAAGTAGTCAATATTTTGTGAGCTGGTTAGAAGAACACATGTTTGGATCCAGGTTTCTGCTCAGTGTCTCCAGTCATTGGGCGATGAATAAAATTCCATAATCAGCACCTAATTTAATCTACTGAAGTAAAACGAGCCAAACCAGGTATTTGTTGGAGCTGCAGGTAAAACTGGGCTTCCATGAGGAAAGAAGTCTGGAAATGTTTAAGCGAACACTTTGCCACATAAAACCACCATTTACTGCATTAATGTTGTCTGTATTTGATGTAATGTGTTTTTGCACTAACTTAACACTACTGCCCAGTAGTAAACAGCTTTTAAACGTCATTTTCTCATGTTCCTAAGACTTGTTCACAGTACTGTATCTGTCCTTAGATATATTAACTCATCACCTTGTGTCCACCCACTTATACTCTGGCTCCTCCCATGTGGTCTTTCCAGTGTATACTATGTCCTATCCATCTCAGTCCAGTATTAGATATTCATGAAATCCATGTGATAAACTACCCTGAGAATTCACCTCTAAACGTTTCTACATCTCATTCCCACCCAGGGCTGCAAGGATAACCACATCACCACCATACCATGGTTTCAGGAGAAATACAATCATACTATTCCCATCATACCATTATGACAGTCCCCCAAACTCCAGCACAATCCCAATCAATCTGCATTTGTCTGGATATTTTGAGAACTTGTGTGACTATTCCTGCTCTACATGTCTCCTGATTATTGCAAAAACATTGCAAAAGGAAGGCTGAAGGTTTAAGTAGTTTTTAAAGCAAGTTTTGAAATCTACTTGGATGGCAATTACCTGATGGACATTCTTGGGATTAGACTGCATTTCTGCCATTGGCCATTTAAGATAGGAGGAAATTAATTGAATAGGAGTGGTTCATGATGACAGGCGGGTGCCATCATTGTGTTAAACAGTTCATTTGGTTTATTTCAATTAGTTAGATTTCTGTCAGGGTAAGACCTCTGAAGATTTTAATGCTAAAAAATAATTGAAAAAAACCCCCAAAAACTACAAAATAATTGATTCACTTAATTAAGACCGAAGCAGATAGGCTATTGAGCTTTTGTCTTGAATACAACTCACTCTCACTTTCATTTGGACTTAGATTTGTCTCTGACTCGATCTCAATTAGTCATATTCTTGGACTTGTCTTGGATATAAGAAAGGCGCTCTTCACTACAAGGTAAGGTACAAGATAGGTGTACACTGTCAGCTCAGTAGTGTAGATAAGAAGTTAAACAGGAGGCTAAGGGAGTTTCAGGCGAAGTCTTACCTCAAAACTTTAAGCATTTCATAACTCCATCTCAAGCATGGTGCTTATAACTGCTCTTTTCACTAGCTGGCTGAGCAGAATCTCCAATGGCTCGAGAGAGCTGGATGATTGCTGACAGAAGCGAAGGGGATCAGCAAATAGAGCACAGCCTGTTAGTGCACATTGCTAGCCAACAGCCGGAGAACAGGGAACGCTCCATCATGTGCAGACTGACAACTTAAAGCTCATAGTAACAGAGGTGTGCCTTTGCCCATTATTAAGTACTTAGTATGTGTGCATATAAGTACTAAATAACGTGTGTGTGTGTGTGTGTGTGTGTGTGTGTGTGTGAGAGAGAGAGAGAGAGAGAGAGAGAGAGAGAGAGAGAGAGAGAGAGAGATAAATAAGGCATAGGAAGTTGAGCAATGCTGTCACATCTCACGGCTTGAATAACACAGTGTCTGATGTGTATGTAATTTAGAAGAGGCTGCTGTCAGTCATTGTCTCTCAGCATTCCTTCAAGTGCCACTCGTCTGCACCTCTCACTGTCACACGGCATCACACCTCAGTCACTGGCAGGCAACGATGAAAATGGAGATTAGTGAGAAGAGAGAAGTGGCAGAGGCAGCGGCATCAAAAGGGTTCACCCATCCCCCCGTACTCTCCTCTAGCTCAGACAACTCTCAAACGTCTCCTGGCTCTTTCTCTCTCTCTCTCCGCCTGTGACCTACTTCCCTCACTTTAGCAGGCAGCCTGAACGTCTGTGTATTGCATTCTGTCTGAATACCAGTATCGCTCTCTTTCTCCCTCTCTCTCTTTCCTCTGTTCTCTTCTCAATTTTGTCTTCTCAAAATTGTCTGATGCCTGCTTGCTTGTATTCCTCTGTGTCTGTCTGTGTGTCTGGCTGTCTATTCTTCTCTTATACTTGTTATTATACTTTTACAGGATGTGGTGCCTAACACATACATTCACTATATGTCCATATTTATGCACTCCTTCTAATCTCAGTTTAAAGTGCTTTAGTGGCACAAAAAGCACTACCAATAGAACGGGGGGCAGCCACACACGAGTCTTAGGTCACCATGACCGATGCCAAGTGTCATCTAGAGGGCTATAAGACTGTGTCTTCTGGAATGATAGAGCTCCATCCAATATGTTTAGGAGGACTTGGAGTGGCATTTACACGCACTCAAACCAAACCCTGCTGCAATACACATGTAGTGTAATGTCCTCCCAGTCGAGTACAGAGTGTTTCTGCAGCAAAAGGGGAAGAAATTCCCAAATAATACACGACATTTTAGCAGCAACACAGAATAAGCAGGTATTCCCATATTTCACATTTTATATATCAGTCCCTTTATGTAACATGTTCTAAGTCTAAAATCTAACTGTAACCTTATTAATAGTTAAGGAATGCCTGTTTTTCTCTGGTTTTCATACAGTCAGTATATTTTGCCCTCAAAATGTTGGAAAACAAAAATGTGCAGAACACACACATTTGTGCGCATCTTTCCCTTTCCATTCATTCGGACCAGCTAAATGTCAAGGGTTGATTCTTGTATTTCACTAAAGGCTATTTACAGAGAAATAACTCCGATTTTAAAAAATGTATTTTGCTTTCTTTGCAAAACATTTCTCTTATTAACCTCATTTGCCGCAGGTTACAGTACTCTCCATGTTCTACACTGACATTTGTACAGGGCCAATCTAATGTTACTGACAATGAATATGTCATAGTCAGTGGGTCTAGTCAGGACATCATTCACAAGACTGGCAATATCGAATGTGTGGGACTATGAATATGTTATAGTGAATGAATGTATAGTTGTGACACAATTCATAAGACGTTGGCAAGAGCAGCAGCAAACAGTGCTGTAAATCACTCTAGGATGTCACAGAGCAGTTTAAGGCACTAATTTCTGTGTCTTTCACCCATGCACAATGAAGCAGAGACAATGGCAAAGAATGAAAGCCAGCTTAGAGAGCAGACAGTGGCCGCATAATAACCACAGCCATTGTGCTTTTAGAACAGGAGACACTGCTGAATTGAACCCAGCCATACTGTCGAGCAGATACATCCCAGTCTTTCACCACTATAATGTTATCTTACTCCACATAACCTTACATGAGGCTGCTCCCAAGCACAGCACCATTCAACAAGCAATTGTCCTACTCTCCCTTAAAACTCAGAATGGGCATAGAATTCACTTCTTTTAAGGTTGTCTCTTTCAAGCCTGTGTAATTGGGTGTTGGGAAGACAACCATGAAGGTGTGTTAATTGACATGGTTGGGGGTTAGAAGTGGGGAAACTGTCATAACTAGGCTGGGTGACCATAATTAATTACCCACAGTAGAGAAGCACGAGTGAAGAAAACCACATCTAAATCACTTGTGATGTAACCCTGTGCATGCCAGTCAGATTAGCCGAAGTTTGGTGATTTGTGCTGGATCTAAATAATTGTGACACACTTTTCATTTTGATACAACTCTGAGACTTTCTTTCACCAGTAAACTATGCACTGGTGAAAGAAAGTCTTAGAGTTGTATTATAATACACTCATTTATCCAAATAGGACTAGTCCTGCTTTGCTGTTCCTTAACATCTATTTTTTTCCTGTGCCACAGTCCTCAAAGATCATCTGCTTCAGCAACTTCAAACCAATTGCCTCAACATCTGTGGGCATGAAGGTACTTGAGTGCATTATTCTGTCATACTTGAAATTCTACTCCTCCCCACTAATGGACAGTTTACCTATAAAATAAACTGGTCTGTTGAGGATGCACTCAGTAAAACCTGACTGTTGCAACACCTGGAATCATCAACACCTACACACACAGACTTTAGTGCATATAGCCACTGACACACTTGCTTGCACATGCACTCACTCATATGCAAATCTGTTGCAGATGGCATATTTAAGACTCCATCTTAAACTCTTTACCAGACTCTTGGACTCGAACATTAATCTAGCTCCACTGGAACCAGCACTTCCTTTGAATCAGGCCACAGAGGATGAAGGTATACAACACAGGTCAACATTTTTTTTTGTAATCATCAGAAGCCACAACACACTTTTCTAAACTAGTTCTTCATGCTGATTTAAGATCTGTTTTCAGTTTTTTTCAGTCACATCAACTTTTTGAATGATGAGTAATATTAGATTTGCAATAGACTTGCATGCGTTTTTTATTAAACTGCAGGCACCAATCAAGTAACTGTTCCAATTGTTTCAGTGTGAAGTCAGACAGGTCACATCGTGGCATAATTATAATGATCAGTGTCAGTCAGCTACCACTGTTTCTTCAAAAACGCTTAGCATATGACTGTTATATGCTAATTATACCAACTATTATGCAATATATAACTAGCTTCAGCACAAAATTATACATGTGGGAAAAATAAAACACAGATTTGAAATCAGCATGGACAACACTACAAACCCACATAATCTTATCTCTGATGATTTTGACCTGTTGACCTGTATAATCAGAAAAAAATCGAAATCAGAAAACTTTATTGATGCCAGAGGAAATTGTTTAGGTGTTCCTCAGGGCTCCCCCTGGCTCTTTTCACGGCCTTAAACAATTTTGTGAAAATAATAAAATATGCAAATGACAACTGTAGACCTCATCTCCAACATGATGATGGCCAGGCCTGTATTGTGATGGAAAAGCTGTCACTTAATGTGCAGACAATGACCTCCTGCTCAATACAACTAAAGCCCAAGAACTCATTACAACTTGCATGCATGTTGAATCCCAGTGTACCCATACAAACAAATGAAGACCTCATCACCACCATGGACTCTTTTCAATTCCTCAGAATATAGATTAGCAATGAGCTGTAGTGGGAAATTAACACTGAACTAATAATTGCAAAATGCCCAGCAATGACTTTACTTCCATAGCCAGATAAAAAAAAAAATATCGGATCAAGCATCATTTTGTTTATTACGCCGCTTCATCACATTTCATCACATGATCAGTAACAGTGTGGTAAGGCAGTACAGACAGTACAGACAGACAATTATGGAAAAACTACAGCAGGCAACAATATTTGCAAAATTATAAGGAACCCTCTACCTCCATGTTTATATACTCACTGGACTTTAAAATGAACACAGAATATCACCCCTGACCACTCTCATCATGCTCATCACCTCTTCCAGCTCTTTCCCTCTGGGAGGCACTACAGGTCACCGTCCACCAAAACTATATGATTCACAAACAGCTTTCCCAGCCTTTAGTCCCCTCCTCACACCCTGCATGTATGTTCACCATTCACCTAATGTCCATGTATGTACTGTGCTATAACATATTGTACTCTTCAGAAACAAATTCTGCCAACTTTGGTCATGTGGTTAAAAACAATCAAAACTAAACTAAGCTAAAGTATATGATTATTGTCACCAAGCCTTGTGATAATATACAGACAGTGAAACACAAAATTGTGGACGCCATTTTGTTGATTTCCGAAGTAAAAATCTAAGTTTGTACAAGTACTACATTTAATTACTACAGAATCCTCTACACATTTCAATGCACAATTACTGGAAAATAATGCATAAAATGTTATATTTAAGTTTATTTTCACTATTTTCACTTAATCAACAAAACAATCTGACCTGGAGTGTTCTTCTGCATATGAATATCCACTGACACATGCACACTTGCTTGCACATGCACTCAATCATATGCAAATCTGTTGCAGATGCCATCATCATCCCACAAGTGAAAAAATGATTGAGTGAAAACTGGAATCAGCCATAGATGAAATTTCCAGATTTCTGTTCAATAGAGAAAACTCTACTCCTCTACTATGGTAGATTTACACGTCCACATGACGTAAAATTTGGCCATGATCAGATCCTTATTCTTGCACATTTTTCCAACATCTAACACATCAAGTTCTAGACCTTGTGCCTTATATATCCCACCTCTTGACAGGTGCCATTATAATGAGATAATAAATGGTATTCACTTCATCTGCCAGAGATTTTATTGGCTGATCTGTGTGTACTTTTACATACATGATACATTGCAAATTAAAGAGGAACAGATTAACTGTCGTGATCTTATATGGAAGACTGTAATGGAATAAAACACACAGAGAAGACACATGATGATGATCCGCATTCTTCATATTCAAGTAGTCTACTAGGGAGTGTGTGTGAAGGATGGGACAATGGAGAGTATGTAAGGTGATTTCCCACAGGAGGGTCCTATCCCATGGTTTTAACAGCGGCTTTTGAGCCAAAATGTCATTCGAATGAAAAACAGTGACTGTTGGAACAATTTTAAACCCACTATCTGCTGTGGGAATTGCTGTAAACATTAATTCGCCTCACTCGAAAGAACACCCCGCAAAACACACACTGTATCCTCACACCACCTGTATTAAATACTCTCGTTCCTCCTCCGTACCGCACAGGTGAAGGGTGTGATATGATTCCTTTCCAAGCACAGAGAAAAGATAAGCTCTGGCCTCTTCCCACGCCTCTTTCTATGGCTGCCCTAAGCCCTCACAGCAAGCAGAGAGGGAGATGAATAATAACAGATAAAGCCAAGGATGGGCCCTAGGGAAAATCGCTCTCCTCCTCCTCTCCTCAGTCTCTTTCTTCTCGCTCTCCTCTCTATGGGGCAATTTGAGCTCCATCTCTTGGCTCCAGAGTCTAGGTTGGAATGGGGCTTTATGTATATGTGTGTGTGTGTGTGTGTGTGTGTGTGTGTGTGTGTGTGTGTGTGTGTGTACTGAGTGTATAGTATTGTGACCATACCTCAAAGAGCAGGAAAGTATATCTAACAGAATATCTGGAAAGTGGAAAAAAACAAAACATGCTGCCTCCCCCAGAGTAATATCTGCGCAGTCTTGCGTGTAAATGATGACTGTAAGCACCAATAATATTCTTGCTTTTAAGGGCACATTTATATATGTGCAGGAGTAAACAGTGACAGTGGAATTGACTTTCATATTGTGGGCAATGGCTGCCTAGGCACTGAAGAAAAAACAGCATTATTTTCTAGATTTCATACCAGGAATGTACTTGTGTTGTTTTTATTAACGGCCAGGGAACAGATGGGCCACAATCAGTAATTGTAACCCTACTAGGTGCATCCATATTGTACCTGATAAAGTAGCCAATAAATGTTGGTACAAAGTAGTTGTACCTAACGAATGGCTAGTATTTCCACTAAGACCTACATTCAATGGAAAGAACTTAAAGAAGCTATTTTTTTGGTATGAAAAAAAGCTTCTCTATTTTTGTTTGGTATTACGTCACCTGGTGCATGACTACTTGTTTTGCTGTTTTTCTGTTTTCTGTGTGTGTCTGTGAACTAACACACTAAGATGAATGCCTGCTAGGATTATTTTTGTTTGGAATTAAATGATATTTATCAGTCACACTACATTAAGTTTCAGTATGTCACAGCAATTTTCTCATTATACTGTGGATATCATGAGTGCTTAGCAAATTTCACCACACCTGCATTACAGGATTATATAAAAAATAAACTGTAGGAGGATAGAGGTCTGGATAAGAACCCCCACACACTGATCTCACAGAGAAGAGAACATTTTCTTTAAGGGTAATGCATTCAACTGATTGAAAATGACATTAAAGTGTTCTGGAAGTATATTAAAATATGCATTTATAGGCTTTTTTTTTCATCAAAATACAACAATATGGTTTTTCACTATATGCGAGTGCTCTTGGAACCTTACCCCCATGAAAAGCAGGGGATTACTGTATACTGAAACTTTTGATTAAATCACATACATCTCTAATGTGCTGTTGTTGTTTGTGTTTATTTAGCTACCTTTGTACAAATAAACATAGTGTATCATAAAAATATGATACAGTATGTGGCAGGCCTGGGTCCATAAGCACATCACAGCACAGTTAGTCAAACGCATAGACAGTCTCTCACTGCACAGCTCACATCATACACAACTTTCATCTCTGTCCACATATACAGCTGCTCTCTTTCTCTCACACACACTCGGTATGCAGAGAAAACCACTTGCTGTATGAACAGCTGTGTCCTGTGAAATCTGCATGTGTGTGATCATGCAGCATTAAGTCACATGTGCTTGCTATGTAGTCAGCTGAATTTTCATCCTTTATTCCAAATTCCCTGCTTTTCTATGGTGCCTGGCTGAATTTAAGGATGTTGAATATTCATACACACACACACACAGAGGCTGAAAGCAACATGTGCAGGTGCTCTGATGTTAATAGATGCTACACTTAGTGCTTGGGCTGTGGCTGTACGCTTTTACAGGGAGCCAGAGAGCTGAGAGGGAGTCAAGCAAGGGGCTCTTCTCGCTGTTTGCTATGTCCTTTCCACAGCAAACATGCATTTAGCTCTACTGTGCTATAACCATCACTGCAGCTACAACAATCTGAATGCTCTATACTTTCAGAAAGCAAAGTATCGCTCATGTTTGAGAAGTGTTCTTCACATACATACACACACATGGATAATGACATTTCTGTCTTTGTGGTGTTAACCCTCAGCCCATTTTACAGGATAACCAAGACAATTTTGAAGCTGATTTGCTCCTTCTGAAAATAGCAAAAGGTCTCCTCATATCAGGGCAATCTTGAACTATTATCTTCTCAGATTATCCCATGGTGTGTGTGTGTGTGTGAGGGGGGTCTATAATCCAATCTTCACTTCTTCGATCTTCTCCCAGTCCAATTGGTGCCATCAGTCTCCTGTAGTGTGGGGGCCAGTTCTCGGACATGAAATACAATGTTGACCAATTATCAGCCGAATAGATCTACAGTCACTTCAGTTCACAAAAAATCCCACAAACTGAACCACTGGTCAGGATTTTGTTCATGAGCTCAAACTGACAATGTGTAGTGTTTTATTCAGGACAGATCTGGTAGTGGGGGACTTAGAAGACCGAGAACATCCCGTAATGAAAATCTAGAGAAACATGTCATTACAAATGAGGTCCCTCAAGTTTTCAACATTGGTTAGGGTTTGTGGGCCAGATGAATAACACAGAACTCCTCTCTACAAAAAAGTACATATATTCCCCAATACAGCTGATCAGCCATACTCCAGACTTGTGTGAAGTGAGGCTAGAATCAGAAGTGAGAATCATGCAATCTGCATTTCTTAATTCAAAGCTCACTTGTCTTGCATGCCGAGTTGTTGATTAATTACAAATAGGGTCACTTATGCAGCTTCTCGCATGGCATACTGTTAGCTCAAAAACTCAGGCTTCAAAATAACTCCTACTTTTTTACTTTGTCATGTTTATAAAGATATGTCAGAAAGCATGTAAAAGGTCTGTTTCAGGTGTTGTACTGATCAACTACAATTTAGGTTATTTTCAGAAAAAAAACAATCATTTCGATTTCATGTGGTTTTTGCAGTTCAGTGCTATGAGTCCACTGGCAACACTACTGAACATCTGTCAAGCACAGCTGGAAGCCGGCTCTGTGCTCTCCCTTTGATATCATGCTGAAGCACGGCAGTAACCAGTGAAGGGACAAAATGAAGAAAGCACTTACTGGGATTTAAACTATGCATATGTGTGTGCGCACAAGTGTGTGTGTGTGTGGACGTTGGAGTGTGTTCACGTGTGCACTTGGATATGTTCTTATCTGCTGAGCAAAAAGCAGGTCCATGAAGACTACCAGTGCAGAAACCTTAAGGTTATGTTCAGATTACAGGGCTTTTTATATCAGAGGGTTTTGCATGTTTCACTTTGTACTCGCTGTATTTTGGAGAGAAGCCTGTATGTTGTAGGAGAATAAATCAGCAAGGTGGTCTATAGAAGACTTTTCGTTACTTTTTGGGGACCAAAAACTGTTCCTGGGTGTTCTGCTAGATAATTGTGAAACCACTCCGTCCCCTAACATGACCCCTTCTTGGTTTTTGGATGATCTGCTCATTATTTAGCTCTGGTGCTGGGTCTGGTCATTAAAAAAAAAAAAATCACTCTTCACTGTGACGGCTAATTCTGAGGTCATTCTGAGGTCATCGTCTTCCTTAATGATAATTAGCACCTTGGTGCCGGGTGAAACAGCTGTGCAACGTCATTAGTGATGTTACCTGAAAGTGACAGTTGAGGTCATCTCAGTTCGTAAATCCATTTGCCATTGATCCATTTGTCTTTGCGTAGTGTTTTCTCAGCATGAAAGGCGTAAGAGCGTAAGAAAGAGGTGCAAGTAAAGTAGACATGTGTAGATATTAAAATGACAGATATCGATGTGCAATATCACACATGAATAAATGCTGTCATTATAGGCAATACCTTTTTATTTGTCTTATCATGTGTAATTTCACTACCTAGGTCAATATTACTTAATATTACAATTGTACATTAATATCTACTACTGATTCTATTATGTGCAATTATGGACTCAGTATAGAGTCCAAACCATTTTTGTGTAATTGTTAAATTACTTATTTATTGTTAAATTAATTATTTATCTATAGTAGGAATACCCCAGACTATTTCTTTTTTATTTAGCATTTTCTTTTATTTAACGTTTTATGGTTCTGATTCTGATTAATACACAACAGAATGATGACCTTTTATCATGGCTTATGATATTACAAAAAAATTAAATGTTTAAAGCTCAACAAACATGTATGTACGATATGTATTCATTTTTTAGGCCTGACTTATAATTGTTAACTAGTTTAATTTCATTTAATTATTTTCCTCCCAATCTAATTATCTTATTATTATTCTCTTTTCTGCTTATCAGTAGGTTTTATTATACCTCAAGTCTATTCCATAATTTATCCTTTTATGGTCATCCCCTGTGATATTCAGTTACATTGAAAATGAGGTTCTCAGTGTAAACCCAGGTTTAAATATACAATGATACACAATGAAACAAACATAAATTATACTGATGCTGACCTTCCCTTCATGATAACAGTGCTTAATTTAGAAGCCTGTACTTCATAAGCAGCTTTAATTTATTCACTGCTAATTTGTGCTAGCACCCATATTAAGTTAAGCATCAAGCTAACGGGTAATACTTCATATAGACAATTACATATATATAGACATTAAGACTTTAAAAGATGTTCATAAAAGTGAAGTAAAGTGGCCTCTTATAGTCATGTGTGAACACACCACAGCACACAGTATGAACAAGGTGAAAATCTTTCTCTGTATTTAATCCATTCACGTGAAGATGTTGTATGTTTCAGTATTATATTGAATCTTTCAGTAAACATTTTAACCCAGCGTTTAAATTTGCTTTCGTGCTGGCTCTTAAACAAAACTGCATTTTTATATAGAGCTTACTATATTTTGGAGCCTTTAACTTCAAGTACCCATCATTTTGTTTAGCAAACATATGTGTATTTGGAAGGTCTGACACTTTTGACACTTTTGAGTTGGGACATCATTATTTTTGATATGCTGTTGCTGAATTTGTATCAGGCTGTACTTTTAATCCACATGGTGGAAGGAATGTAATGTAAGGTGTCATCAGGGAAAATGTCACATTATAACTTTACAGTGTCTATTTAACATTGCTGTATACAGAGTCTCTGAATGCTGGAATATACCAGTGTGCAGAAAAGGAAATGTTAAAATGTCACAGTTAAAAAAAAATGAGTGCATGCAGGTGCTTTGTGTAAGAAGTGATGACAGATATGGGCCACTTTAAAATCATAATTGAACAATAAGGCTTGTAATGTGAACATTAAGAAACTAAAACTCATCTCACAGCAGCGAAAGGCCTCGAGTGTGTGAAAACATGCTACACAGTTGCAGAGGGTTCCACACGCTCCCTCTCAGCTCACAAACACGCACAGCGACTGCACAGATGGAGCCTTAAGTGCATAATAACCTATAATTGCATTAAAACAACAGCCCAACAAATGGCTCTTTTGGCTTATTATGAGTGGCTGTATAGCCATGCCACTGAAATAAAAATAAATCGTAACAATTAGCTGAATTAGCTAACAGCCCGGGCTACAAATGACCTTTTGCAATCATGCTGGTTCATTAATCCAGGCTGCACTCAGTTATAGAGGGAGGGGCAGTGCTCTGGCAGTATAAGCAGGAGCAAGCCATCCTTCACACTCGGTTAGGTGCATTAGGAGTCCTTCCACATCCTCATTGACTTCTACACAGAGGTGTATGATCTGGAGCATAGCATGCCAGCGAGAACACGCCTTCAGTCCAATCGCTATTAAGCCAGGCTGTGAAACCAATAACAGGAGGGCAAAGAGCATCTTCCACATACTGTGCATATATAACACAATGTCACAGCGACTTGAAACCAACAAGTCGCTGTGTCATCTGTCAGACAAGAGTCAAAAGTCACTGAAGTACTTTGGCCTGATTCTTGTGCCAACATTAAGAGAATGAAGTGTGACTCACTCATTATGAAGTAGATTAACTGTCAAATAAGTGCTGCACAGCAATGCTTTACACTCTTAAAGCTTTGTCTGAATCTATGCCTTAATAACTAAACTGTGAAATGATTTTAATACAGTCCCAAAAAACTGACGAAAGAATTGATGAAACACTGTATTGAAAGTTAAACTGTATTAAAATGCCCCTCTGTCTCTTTCAAACATCCTTCATTGGAAAGCATGAAAAAAAGAACCAGTAACTTAATTATACTAATTATATTAATAACTTCAAAGTTTCAGTTACAATTTGGAGTTTTGGAGCATGATGCTGACCTTTTCATTTTGAAGGTAGCCTAGTGGTTAGGGCATTCGCCCTGCGATCAGAAAGTCCAGGTTCGATTCCCAGGCCGCTCGGTACAGCTGAGGTACCCTGAGCAAGGTACTGGGGTGGAGGTAGCTCAGTGGGTAGGATACTTGCCTCCAGACCAAGAGGTCACAGGTTCGAATCCTACCTTCAGC
>JBBPDE010000140.1:14531564-14542880 GCA_037974605.1 Nannopetersius ansorgii | reverse complement strand
TGGCTGCCCCCTGCTTCACTTGGTGAATGGGTTAAATGCAGAGGGTGAATTTTGTGCTGTTCACACTGTGTGCAGTGATATGTTCACGTATGACCGAATTATCACTTCACTTCACTTTTGTTTACATCCAGGGTTGTCACCTCAGCCCTGTTACATTCCTGCACAGTCTAAGGCGCAATTACTGTTCCACTACTTAAACCAGTGCACCTGTGCATCAAAACTGAAAGTATGCATATAGTTTTACAATATATTGTCAAGTGTAAGACATTTACGTTTACGGCATTTATCAGATGCTTTTATCCAAAGCAACTTCCATTCTCTAACTACAGGGGACAGTCTCCCTGGAGCAACTGGGTGTTAAGGGTCTTGCTCAGGGACCCAGTGGTGAGGTAAGATTCGAAATAAGTAACCCACTAGGCCTCCGCCACCCATTTTTAATATACTCAGCTAGCATGCCACAAGTTCCAGACAGGATGTGAAAATAAAATTTCAGAAATGGATCAATGTGGATTAACAAATGCCATAAACCTCACCATCAGCTAAACACACATACCAATGGCACTGCTCAAAGGGGAGTCGTTTTCTGTTGGTTTTACTTGGTAATATGATGTAGTTTGAAATAATATGCTGTGTATACAAATATACTTCTGTAAACAATTGCACCATTAGATCCCTGAATAACCATGCATAAAATTAGTCTGAACCATCCAAATTCACTGGAAAAGGAGTAACATATTAATTACTTTTAGTATGTTGATTAAACTAATAAAAGCTGCAGAAACAGCTGACAGGTATTTTAACATGTTTGTGCAAAAAAGGGTGGCAGTATTTAGTGGAAGTTTTTTCTCTATGTTTTGCTCCATTTGTTGAAATAGTCGTTAGTCATGTTTTCCCACAATCATGCGTTATTGGCTGCTAAGAGAATCAAGATGAACTAATCAGAACTATGCAATGGCTCCAGTGAAAGCAATTCAGTTTGAATGTGGTAAATTAGTGTTATCTTTCAAGGTATTTTGACATTGTATGTGTTACTGATAGGTTAGATAATGGTATCTTGAAATAATTACAACAATACATTTTAAAATGGCCTAATGGTTTATCACAATGTGATTTGCTGTGATATTTCTTGTTCTTTTTGAATAGGGTTTATTTCTATACTTAAACCCCTGTACTTTTTTACTCTGAGCACCTTCCCCTCTAAGGTTCAATGGATGGCCCTGAAGCCTTATCTCGGCAGAAAGTGATTAAAGTTACAGAGCGATGGGCGCACCTGTGTAATGTTAGTGTTACATTATTTAGCCTAACTCAATCCCAAACTCTGCTCATTGCAGTGTCCTGTATCAGAAAAGCTCTATTCTTCTTCCATATGGAACTTTTCCAGTGTTGATGGTGATTGGGGGACCATTTCAACAACATGTTCCTCTATTTATGGATGCTTAAACCAGATGGGTGGTTTGGAATTTGCATTTTAAATTGAATCGAAACTTTACTAATTTATTCTAGTTTACCGAACAGGCAATTCAACAAAACAGCAACGCCTGTGTGCTGAGGAAAAAAGAAGAAAATGCCATGCTGGGTGGCTTGAAGCTAATGTCGTGCTTTGAGCTTTCTGAAGCTCATTCCACGGTTTATTCCATGCGTGCTTCGAAATCACTTTGCGTGAATAGCTTTCCTTTAAATTACTTTTAACAGCCAACAATTTGTGACTAGCCCCTTGAAGTCAGTAGCTCTTGCATCATTTACTGCTATCATTCATTTAACAGATGACATGATCAAAAGGATGACTCTGGGAAACTAGTGTTGTATTAATTCATATGTAGAGGAAATATACACTCACACACACATTAATGCATGCATACATCCCCATCCTTTAAAGAACTAGGTCACAGCTCCACTGTCACACTCAAGCATGAATTTGTGTGTAATGGCTCCACATGCTCCACTTTTTCCTCTCTTCTCGTTTCTCCCCTCCATCTGCATGTGATTATTCGTCTCCTCCGAGTCACACAAACACGTAATAAAATCTCCAGGTAGTGGCTAGAGGCTCGTGCGGATGTTCTACTCCTGTTGCTTTTGAAATATTACAACGTCATGTTCTGGAACCACAGCAGGATCAATGCAATCATGAATAAATAGGGGCTGCTGCTTCACTTGGGTGGGCAATAGTAGCACTTCTGTGAGAAGGGCTTATCCTGATGGCTCTTTCTCTCGCAGTCCATTCTTCAAAGAAGGGAGAAAAATAGAGGAAAGAAATGAAAGGGCTAGTCCAACGATTAATCAGCAGGGTCTGAGGCTTGTGCATGATGGAGGGAGGGTGGAGGAAAAGGACATTCAAGGAGAAGTGTACAGGATGATGTGCTATTGTTCACTGTTGTATTAAGAAAAGAAAAGAAACCTACAGCATTTCAGCCAGTCTCCATTTTTTTCATTTCTGAGGCTAATCAGTAGCTACACAATATTGTGCACGAGCTGTAATGAGTTCAATAATGAAACATGAGCAAACCCATAGGACTTCTCATTACTGCAGAGACACACCACTCAGCCTCGACTCACCTGCTGAAGAGCTCTTTCTGAATGCACAGGAACATTCACTTTGTTTAATATGGGATGGATGCTAATTGCATTAGAAGTGTGGGATGGCAGCATTCTGTAACATCTGCACAGGCAAGACATGATGAGGATAATTAAAGAGGGATAAATATCAATACCTGAAAATACATTCTTATGCATTAAAAATTCAGTATCATTCCATTATTAATTTTTAGGGCTTACAGAATTTGGCCAAAGCTACATGAGTCTTTGGAGCCATTTTGTTCGGTAGAACATCCAGATGACAGTAAAGTGGCACCAAAGGTTTTTTCTGGTGTATATAAAGATGCTTGATACCAATGAAGAACAGCTGCATGATGTAAGTTCACCCAGACCCTGATGGACACTCATAGCATGACTGCATTTTATGTCCATATTGTGAAGCTATACCACACAGACAATGTTCAGTAAAGCGGTGGAATTATGCCAGATGTCTGACCAAATATGCAACAAGAACACATTCTTTTTTGTCATCTAACTAACCTCTTCTGTGCAAATAAAAGGAAAGAAGCTCTAATAATAAAATACTAAAAGCTAACATTATAACTGCAAGGACATTTTTTGTGCTCTATGAAGGCTTTAATCAGCACTACCTAAAAATGTATTTATTTTTATATATACCTACAATATCAAACAAATATATATTTGTCTTTTTTCCAAAAAGATTAAAAAACAGACTATGGTGACACGAGTTTGTTCTGACAATAGTCATTACTGCTTTATATATTTTAAATACAAGTCAGGGAATGAGAATAACCGTCAGATTTATTAATCTGTAAAGGATTTTTTTACACATTAATATCTAAGGATAGAGTGTTTTTTAAGATATGCATTCATGTGTTTTGTAATTAGCTTTAGAGTAGAGTGGTTAAATTCCAAACGTTAAATCTAATCACAAGTAGTTGGTAGTGATGCACAAGGGCACGACATGACTCACTGTCCATCTGTAGTCAGATCAATCGAAACAGAAGATCCAAGAACACACTACTACCTCCCAGTCAGCCCAATTATGTCACTCGCACAAGGCACACAAGCAATGTAATTTGATCCGTTCTGTCACCTAATGGTTCCAGGTACATTAATTTTTCATTGCTTCATTGGTCTCCACAGTCCTTGAATCTCATTCCTTTCAAGCGTGGATGAGATGGAATGGGCTTTTTGCTATAAGACCGCGCAGCTGTCCAATGTGCAAACAGGAAAACCACATGTCCGCATGGTACAATATTCCTGCATCTTGTCATCTTGTAAAATCCATGGACATAGAATTTCCCTGTATGAAAGCCCAGAGGAAGTAAACACACTAATATTGGGATATCTAATAAACAGGCAACTCCATATAATGACAGTCAGCAACCAATATAAACCATTTACTAACTTAAGCCCTATTCATACTTGGTGCTGTCAAGAGGCCTGATCACAAGTACACAATGTATAGCCATTTAAACCTAGCATTTCAGTGTTAAAGTGTTATCAGTGACCACTTATAGTTGGAGTTTATGACTGGAGAAAAGGCACAGAGGACATTTACTGTGTCAGTCTCTTGCTGTGTTTGCTGACAGACAAAAATGTGCCTGTCCTTGTTTGTGAATGTGTACAGAGTGTTACAAATGGGACATGGATAAAAACAAATAGACAAAGACATAAGATGCAGAAGCAGTTGCATTTGTCTCTGCTCTCTCTGCCTTGATAAACTGGTCTTTTGATGCTGTTAGGAATGTATGAGGATGTTGTAGATTTCACACTACAGATGTTTTGTGGTCATAAGAGTCCTTGAGTACCTATGAAGGTGAGTTGAGTGATTGGATCAGACAGATGGGACCCAGTTAACACCTTTTATGATGACAGGTGTGACTGTGGTCTTACATATTAGCATGAAAGTACATTTTGTGGATTGGATATTGCAATATAGGCTCTCAAGCAGGTCTTTGAAAAGGTTCATGTGTATGGATGTATATATAGGGGCCCCAGGCTGTGTTGTATTTAATGTCAGTGTCATAGAGTTTCTGTCTCTTGTGCCTTATAGATCTGTGTAGCTAAGCAAGAGAAAACTGTCAATCATCGAATGAGCACTGCAGAACAGACAAGAGAGGGAGAGAGAGAGAAAGAGAGAGCGCAATGGCAAAACAATAAATGTATTGCACCATAATCAAATCAATCAGATGAGTATAAATGTCTCTTTCTTCAATCTCTCTCTTCATCAGTTACGCATACTGCATCTGCATTGAGAGACGGACGTCCTATTTAAAAAGCAATGATCACTTTGATCAGGGACTGGCCAAATTATGGAGACTGGCTTGGGTCAACAAGATGTAGCATCATCCAGCAGCTGCGGCAAGCCGAGCTGAATGCTAATGCGAAGTACTTGGGAAAAGGTACAGGAGGAGGAGTGAGAGAGGAGGTGGAAAGAAAGAAGAAATGAAGGAGAGAGGTAAATTTGGAAAAGGCACAGTCTCGGATCACGGGGCTGTTAGTTCTGCCTTTCGTGGGGAAGTGATTTCTAATCAGACCAAACAGCTTGTCACTGCACATTCATAATAATCCAATTAATAGCAATCAAAATAATAATGACATTAGTCTCTCTGATTGCACGGGCACAAACACTCAGGAGAGCACTGGTGTCAGGGCGTCATGGTGCGTCTCCAGCATTTCCACATTATTTAGAGTGACTGGCCGTGACGTGTTTGCTCTGGAATTAACCCTCACCGAGGGCCAAAGCATGGAGATCCTGGCTGCTCTCTCCAAATCTAATGTAGGGGGGATGGGGGCAGGGCCCTGCAACATAAGAACTATTTCAGACCCCGTGTAGAAACCGAACCGAACAATCGCCTTATCATTCTGGAAATCAAATACAGTAGGTAAGCATGGAACAAAAATCCAGTCCATCGTATATATATATATAAATGACACCTAGGTGGGAGAACAAGTATTTGATACCCAAGCAAAACATGACATAGTGCTGGGTGGAGAAACCCTTGTTGGCAAGTACAGTAGTGAACAGCACGAAATTCTTCTTCTGCTTTTAACCCATTCACCAAGTGAAGCAGGGGCAGCTACGAACACAGCGCCCAGGGAGCAGTGTGTGGGGACTGTACCTTGCTCAGGGTACCTCAGTGGTGCCTATGCGGTCTTGGGAATCGAACCCACTACTTTCTGATCGCAGGGCAAATGCCCTTACCACTAGGCTACCAGCTGCAGCTGTAGTCAGTCACCAGGTTGCACACATCTCAGGAGGGAGTTGGACACACTCCTCTTTACAGAAACTCCAGGACCTTGATGTGCTTCTTCTTTAACTACTCCTTTGCTACCTTGACAGTATGTTTTGGGTCACTGCCATGCTGGAAGACCATCCACAACCCATCTTCAGTGTTATGGCTGAGGGAAGCAGGTTCTCGTCCAAGATTTTACGGTACATCAATTGGCCCCTCAATGCGATGAAATCATCCTGTACCCTTAGAAGAAAAACATCTCTGGGTATAATGTTTCCACCTCCATGTGACTGTGGGATGGTATTCTTTGGGTCATACTCAGCATTTCTGCCAAAGAGCTCGATTTTTCACAATGAATCTTAATCGATTTCCCCTCCTCAGAATCAGATGTAGCAAAACCTTTCTGCTCTGTTTGTGCAGCTGGTAGCCTAGTGGGTAGGGCATTCGCCCTGCGATCACAAAGTCCAGGTTAGATTCCCAAGACCGCTAGGAACCTCTGAGATACCCTGAGCAAGATACTGTCCCCACACACTGCTCCCCAGGCGCTGTGTTCGTAGCTGTCCCCTGCTTCACTTGGTGAATGGGTTAAATGCAGAGGATATATTTTGTGCTGTTCACACTGTGTGCTGTGGTGTGTTCACGTATGACCAGATTGTCACTTTCACTTTTTCACTAGAACGAAGCGTCGCAACAGTTCTGCTTTTGGCGTTTGCGTGTAAAATAAGTGATAAACATTTTCATAAAAACACATCGTCCTGAACTGTATACTTGAATTAGTCAATAAAATTGATATATTGCCCACCTCTAAGTGACTGTGGTCCCAACTGCCTTCAGATCATTAACAAGCTCCTCCTGTGTAGTTCTGGGCTGATCTCTCACCTTTCTCATGATCATCCTCAGTCCATGAGGCAAGATACTGCATGGAGTCATTTTATATTTCTTACATTTCCGAATAATCGCAGCAAAAGTTTCTCACCAAGCTTCTTGCAGAACTACAATCCTGTCCCTGACGTCCTTTGACAGATCTTTAGTCGTGCCTATGGTGGTGGAGAGGTTGGAATGGAAGAAACTGATTCTGTGGACAGGTGTGCTTTTTCACAAGATCAGGAGTATCTGTAATTGACTGTAATCTGTGTGCAACATGGGCTGGCTGGGTTGTAGGGGATCAAATACTTATTTCACTCAATGATAATTTATAACACAATTTATATTGCAAATCAATTTATAACTTTTACGTAACATGTGTTTTTCTTGATTTATGGTTGATATTCTGTCTCTCTCCATGAAAATAAAACTACCTATTAGAGACTGTTCATTTTTTTGTAAGTCAGCAAACTTAAACATTAATCAGGGGATCAAAGAACTATTCACCCCACTGTACACTGTAAATGAGAGGCTGAACAATTAAAGTCCTTCTAGCAGAGCATCCAATCCCAGAGTGCCCTCCACAAGGAGACAGTGTAGAATCACTACTGAATGGACGTATGGTAAGTCTTTGCTCCACTGAGTGACAGTCTGGGATTGGAAGCATGCAAGAACAAGATAAAAAAGCAAAAGGAACATCATGAAAGAGCCAGAATAAAGCAGGAGGCCATAGACTGAAAGAGAGTGATTGAAGAATGCCTTGCTTAAGTTGCATGAGGATCACAGGGGTCTCTCATTCAAAGCTTGCTCTTTGAAGTGCTTGATGTGAGAGGAAGCCTCAGCATTCATGCGACACATAAATTCAGTGCTGTCTCCACCTTGTCGGCAGGACGATGCCTTGGGCGGACCTGCCAACGATTCAGCTGTTAGCGCTCTCATTTAGACTGTCAAGCAGCCCTGCCTCTAATCCTCAAAGTTGAAGACTCATGAACTCATCAAGTCTGGTACACTTTTATCTTGAAAACCATGACTTAGTTGAAGACTAAGTGATAGCAAGCTGACTAGAGTGTGGAAAGTGAAGTGTGCAGGGCATGCAAGAATAAAGCTGTAGGGCAAATTATGATAATTACATAAAATTATCAAATATGATCATGAAACAAAATGTGTTTTATTATTATTATTATTATTATTATTATTATTATTATGTGTTTATTATTGGTAGTTAACCTGATAATTACAACAGAGAGGTTGCATAGACAGATGTCAGACTGTTTGACTAGTCATCATTAAGAAAAAAAAAGAGTCCCATCCTCAGGCAATATTAAAAGACAGAACAAACAATGCATCATAAAAATCCCCTCAGCTCTCAAACTCCCACCTCTACTGGACAACCTGGCCATCCATGTTCAGTAGGAAACAAATGACTGAACCAAGCTAAATTCAAGTGGCAAGCAATTGTCCTCTCTGAAGCAGGTAAACTCTTCAGGGTGAGATATTGGCCTCATCCCTAAACCAGAAAACATTCAAAACAAGTTATCAAGTTTAGGAAAATATACCTGAAATATGACTGCGTCTCAGTCAAGATATGCAAAATAACCTTCCTGTCAGAGATGACGTTTCTCAAAACATGGTGCACTGCAAAAACTCCTGATCTAACTAAGACTTACAATCTTATTTCTAGACTAAAAGTCTTCTTGTTCTTGTTTTGAGAATAATATACAATATAAGAACAGACTTTGTAAGGTTATTAAGATTGTTTAAGGTATTTTTCCATATTTCAGGAAATCTTACCAATTGTAAATATCTTACTGCACGGACAGACAATTTCACTTGTTTCTAGTCTAGTCTAAAGATTTCTTTAAATAGGAAAAATATCTTAAAACAATCTTTATATACTATATTAGAGCAAAGAATCTGCTCTTATACAGTATATTATTCTCAAAACAAGATCAAAAAGACTTTTAGGCTAGAAATAAGATTGCAAGTCTTAGTTAGATCAGGAGATTTTGCAGTGCGGGTCTGGTTTATGAAGCTGTGGAGGGGTTTTATGCAGCTTGCATTAGAATTTGTTTATTTCTGGACCCTCCTCCTTGATGCACACTACTTTTTCCCCACTGCTGTACTTCAGGTGCGGCCCTTGACCTGTTGACTATAGTCCACAGTGCTAAAGAGTGGTTATATCAGTCAATTAGTCCATTGCTATCGCTAGATAGGGGCAATAAGTCTTCTATTGTTTCTCTGCACATTGAAAAAGGAAACCCATAACATTTTGACTGTGACTACAAAAAGTTGAGGAATAATTAAACCCTAACAGCATGACTAGTCGATTGATTGAATTTTAGATGGGTTATTTATAGGAATCATTTTTCCCTTCAGCCCTAGGAAAATACGTTTTGAATGCACAACTTAGTCAAAGGGAGCTGGCTCTGATTGGACCACCAGTCTATTCACTTTATACCGAACATGATGTGCCAAATGTATCACTTCACAAATGAATGAGGTCCAGTTTGTCCTGATCCCTGTCCTGATGGTATATGCATGAATGGTGTTTCTCTCACTTTATTAGCCAATGTATTATGGACCTGGAGCTGATATATTCTTACAATGAGACCAACCTGAAGATTCATCAACCAATTTCTTCAGACAGGGTCACTGTGACAAACTCTGTCCATTATCACAACATGTAGCCTTTCAAAGGCTTTGAATCTATTCAATTATAAAGGTAATTGGACTCTGATAGAGGCTAGTCAGTTATACAGTAATGCTGAATAGAATATAAAAGAACATTTTGTTAGCATTCATTACTGCACAATGGGACCAGTGATGAAATTCCTCTATATTTTTATCCGATGGAAGGAATGCCAACTGAGCAAATCTGAGCTATACAACTGAAATGAGAGTGTTAGAGCCAGACTTATTTAAAAGAGAATGAATCATGTTATTTATCACTGTAATTCTTTGGGGAAAGCTAATGCTAGCTATTACAAACAAAGCATAGCAAGAACTACGGAACTAGTTTTGAAAGAAACTTATCATATGGCTCCACAATTTAGGAGTCATGAAACGAGAGTAGGGTGTTCGAACTTCCTGCAAGAAACAGACTGCCGGAATACTGGCATATTTTAAAGGTTAAATGTCTAAATATCCACAGAAAAATAAACTGTTTAAAGGTATCAAACGCAAGTTTCTGAAAAGGTCACATAGAAAATGCACCAACCTTTACCAATGTGCAGAAAATGCATGGTTTAACACAAATGCACAAAGACAGCCCCCCACCCCCCACCCCCCACATACACGTATACACACAGGTAAATGAACTGAAGCCAACGTGGTAGATTGGACAGGCTTCACAGAATTTAAATTATGTAGCGGGTGTCAGGTTTTCCTTTGTGTGTGTGCGTGTGTGTATGTTTGTGTGTGGAGGTAGCTCAGTGGGTATGATACTTGCCTCCAGACCAAGAGGTCACAGGTTTGAATCCTACCTTCAGCATCACCACTGCATCCCTGAGCAAGACCCTAAACCCCAAGTTGCTCCAGGGAGACTGTCCCCTGTAGTTAGAGAATGGAAGTCGCTTTGGATAAAAAGCGTCTGATAAATGCTGTAAATGTTTGTGGGTGTGTGGTTTGATTGGAAACTGTAACATCATACAGACACTGCGAAAGGGTCTATTCAGCAAGCAACTCTTGCAGCAAATAATGTTACATAACCTCATCGTCTCTTATTCCATTTAACACTGCACAAGTTCACCTCAAGGCTTGGATACACTGAGCCAATTTCCTCTAATGTGACATTTCAATGAGAGAACAGTCACAGTTGTGTGTCTTAACTGAAAAAGAGACAAAGACTGTGCTGGACAAGCTATAAGGACTACTTCAATTTCATCTGAAAATACATACTACGACTGTAAACAAGACAAGTACAAAAGATGTGGCCCTGCAAACTCTTGCTTCTGGTTTTCGCATTGTACCATGTTCATTCTGTGGACTTCTCTGCTACCATAGATGTATAACCCACTTACTCAGTATCTTCAAGCTTTATCAGGCCTTAGCCTATGTATGAACACTACAGTCTTCTTGGTGTGAGATCATCTTAAAGAACCTTCATACAATGCAGTATATTTTTATAACATACATTTAAATCTTGCCAGCATTTGTCTTCTGTAGTATTTACTTCACACAAAAAAGTGCAGACACAATGAGAAAAACAGTGGAAAAATGATCCATTTTATGGAAGGATCACTGCTCTAACAAACTGATGTTTGCTACTACAGAAATGAGACGTGAGACATGATTAAATATCTGGCAAATACGTTTGAACATGTTTAAATATTCAGGGTAACTTCAAATACAAGTCATTTCTGCTCTTTCTTAGCACCGCAGCTCAAATAATAATTAGACAGTATACACTGATGTGGGTACTGCTGAGATTCCTTTTAAATAGATTCCTATGGAGTGAAAAGAGCCTATGTAAGCCAAACCTGTCCCAAGAGACAAATCTGCTAGGATATTTGTTTATCACAAGGCCAGTCTGATTTGCGTTTCATACGCAGCCAGTAAAAGCTTGACAGGGTAGAAAAAAACATACACCACACACACACACACACACACACACACACACACACACACACACACACACACACACACACACACACACACA
>JBBPDE010000140.1:14490221-14504039 GCA_037974605.1 Nannopetersius ansorgii | reverse complement strand
CACACACACACACACACACACACACACACACACACACACACACACACACACACACACACACACACACACACAAGGGGCAATACAGCATCTCCAGTTCATCTGAGATTCATGTGGATTGTGGAAGGAAACCCACACACACAACATACTAATCAAACCCAGAACCTTCTTGTTTTGCCAACCATGAATGTTTCCTACTCTAAAATGCAGTACTTGCTTAAAGAGGCCTGTGTTACATGAACTAGCCTCATAGAACATTATACCAACATAATATGGAATCATTAACACTGAGCTCAGCTGAGGCTGAAGGGTCCTGCACTTTTTGGATAGCGTAGGTGCCTTGACTTCCAGGGTTATTTGTCTCTGCACTCTTGGGGATATTTTGGCAGGCCGACAACTCCTGGGAAGATTCACTAATGTCCTAGAACCCTTAAAATGGTTTTGTAACCTGTTCTATACTCATCTACTTCAAAAACCTTTCCTTGGCTCTCTTTAGCAATTTCTTTTGTTTGTGACCTATTTTGCTTGCAAAACTTTGTGGCAAATACTTCAATATGAGTGAGATTTACATTCAACATAGCTGACTGCATTCAAACCCCACTGTGTTCAATCACTATCAATTAGTTATCAATCAGTAAGGGATTGGTTGAACAGCTGATCGACACATGTTTGATAATGTGAAATGTATTTTGTGTATAACAAGTAGTAGTGTATAACTACTGTCCTCTAGAGAACACGCCTAAGCTGCAACCACCATTGACAGTAGCATCACCCAGAGTCACAGATGGAAGCCAGAGAGAAGCTCATTCTTTGCTTTGGACACATCCGAGCCATCACCAGTGTCAGCAGAGGTTGTGGAAGGTGGATAAAAGGGACTGAAGCTACTGGTTCAAGCCCCCCTCATGCACCAGTGCTCCATCTCTCAATATGAAGCCTATTTAAGAGGACACATGACAGAGAGAACAAAGACAGCAGACAAGAGAGCTGTGCGCGATCCACTCTGTGCAGCCCACACACATATTAACATGTCACTATCATGTCAGTGTCACTGCTGTGCTGAGAATGAGCCAAATAATAACAGCTCACTGGTGACCCGGTGGGGGCCCTGACCATCAATGAATGGGGTAAAGGGGACTAACAAATGATACAGAGAAACAGATGGTTACTACAGAGGTTGTCCACCTGATGTAAAAGAAAACCAGATTAATTAGACCAGGCCAGGGACGCCGGAAGCCTTTTAAATGAGGCAGGGACGCATCGGTCTGCGTCTCGCAAGGGGGGCGTTGTGGATGGGTTGCTGCACACGTGCAAAGGCCGGTCCTTTAGGAAAGAGGGGGTTCTGCGCGCGCAGAGTCTCGGCTGTTGTCCAGGAAACAAAAAGTGTGTGTGTGTGTGTGGGGTGGGGGGGCGGGTGCTACAATGGTTCCGGCGCCGAATGGAAATGGTTCCGGAATCGAACTCCTTTCGATTCTTCATGGTTTATTGTTGATGCTCATCTGTCCATTGTAGGCATTTTTGGACAGTGATTAGCACAGGCACTTAATTAGTCAGTGGCTACACAACCCTTGTGTTCGGACACTTTTCTATCAAATATAGCATGAACTGTTTTTCAGCAGTTTGTGCTACAGTAGCTCTGTTTTTTAATATATCCCACCTTTTGAAAGCTACCACTGTAACAAGATAATCAACGTTATTTAGTTCACCTGTCAGTGATATTAATGTTGTTGCTGATCAGTGTATTTACAATAGAGGGAAGTTTAACTAATGTAAGTTTATGTAATGCTGGAGGCAGCTGGTGCTTTCAAACTATGAAAAGAAGCTGAAATGGCGAGAAGAGACACAAGGTTTCATTCTGACAGTGACTATATGTTGCTGTTATTTGTTCTGCATGAACAATGATCTGCTCATGCAAATTAAGGGATTTGTTAATGAAGGATATTACACTTGCATTTTATAGTGAAAAATACATTTGTTCACATTACAAGTTTTTTGCTGTTCCTGGTAGAGGCTAAATGGCCTGTCTTGTCCCAGGCCCCTCATTAGCTTCTGCATGAGCATGTCAGTGTTGCAATAGGAAGCAGTGTGTGTTTGTGTGTGTGCCCATGCTGCCAGGGCGGCTTCCTGTTCCTGTCCCACACTGCTTTTTATTCAGAGCTGCGCAAAGAGCAGCATGTTTAGGCTTAGCAGTCCCTGAGGATTCATTCCTTCCACAATTCCTCACTCTCTCTCTCTCTCACTCTCACGTCTCCCTCTGTCTCTAAGAGGTCATGCATTATTAAAAAGGGAGGATGCTGTGCTAAATTGAGTAGGCAAAAGAGGAAAGTATGTTTGCACAGCATTTGTCATTAAACACAGATCAGGGAACACGAAGACGTGAGGCAAAGTGCACGTCAGTTTCTACCTCACTGGCAAAAAGTGTTTAATAAGACTTTATAAGGCATGTGTGTGTATCCCCAAAACACGTAGATCTTACTGAATGCGTGCAGGCGGTGCGCGTGCATTTGATGCCCATGGACACTGGCATATTCGTGCACATGAGAAGCACAGGTTGAGCGTTTGATGCGTTTTTCAGTGAGACAGGAGATTAATATTTCATACCCAACACATAGGCACTCGGTTTTCTCATTCCATCTGCGTTACTTTCTATCTACCCACTGCCAAACTTTCCGTCTCCGGCTCTGCTTTTTAGCTTGTGACAATTTAATTCAGGTTTAATGCTGGACTTTTAAAAGTCATCCTACTCTTACGCTCTCATGCTCTTTGTACAGCTCACATTAAACACGGTCAGAGTGGAACATGCTCTCTCTTTCTTTCTTTCTCTCTACCTCTATCTCTCTCTGTTTTTTTCATTCCCTGCATCAAAGTCTTTGGCACTCTGGCATTCACATCTATGCCTGTCACAATTATTCCATAATCGCAGGACCTTAATTGCTTTCCATAGATGTTAGCTTTCGCAATACTATGTTGCACATATACATACTACATTACAGCAAACACTGTATGGACTGGCGGCATTTGTGTCTGGGTTGAGACAAATACATGAAAATAAAAGAAAGCAGATATTAATGTAATGAGACATGATGAGGCACAGTTGAATTAGAAGTGTTAGAGAGAGTTAGGTACATTAATTCAAGTTCTAAAGTCTTAATAATTATTTTATTCAACAATAACACATTGTTCTATTAATAACAGTAACAACACAGTGTAAAGTCTATAAGCTAGACACCAGAAGCTATTCAGTGATGCACTGTAACTATGTCAGCTCCATATGGTGAGGTATGATGCCAGCAAAGCTTCAATTTAATTCAATTCAATGCAAATGAAGCCAAAAGCAGCAGAAAGTGAAGATTTGGATGCTGCTGTGTTAAGCCATTCTATCACATGTGGTTAGAGTCAGTGGACACATTTGCCTTGACCCTTTATCTTCATCCCCACGGCACACAAGCAGTAAAAAAAAAATCTTCAATCTAGCTGAAATCACCCTGCAGAATGAAAATTAAACAAAGAGAAGAAAGGGAGAGAGAGAAAGAAGAGAGAGTTGGGACTGCATGAGTGAGTTCATCCACATGGACAGCTAAATTATGCTGTAATATGCTGCAAATCAAAGTCACATCGGTTCTGTATTTCAGCGGAGTGTGTTTTATTCTAAGCTTGAACGGATAGGGTGAAAGCAAAAATATTCTGTATTAATCTCTTTCTGGTACAGCTGCTTGGTTCAAGTGTGTTCAAAGCTCTGATGTGTGTGTGTGTGTGTGTGTGTGTGTGTGTGTGTGTGTGTGTGTGTGTGTGTGTGTGTGAGAGAAACATTCAGTCATGCTTAAAGCTGCTGTATTGAATATATAAATAGCTGTAGACTTCTGAAAAAATGTGTGTGTGAGAGTGAGTGAGAGAAAGAGAGAGAGAAAGAGAAAAGAGGAGAGAGAGAGAGAAAGAGAGAGAGAGAGAGAGAGAGAGAGAGATAGAGAGAGAGAGAGAGAGAGAGAGAGAGAGAGAAAGAGAGGACAAATAAACCTCCTTACTTTAATGTCCACCTCAGATTATTCTTTCATTATCTTTTCTCATTTTTGTTCCTCTTTCTTCAACTTCTCCCTCACTCTCCTTGACCTGTTTTCCTTGATCCTGCATCATGGGTTTTATCTTAGTATAAAGCGGCTGAATCAGCTTGTGCCTCCTCCACTGGTAATTTCTTTAAATTTTCTTTTCTGCATTTTAACAAAAACAATTACAAAAAGGAGCACAAGGGTGGGGGGGGGGGGTGGTAGAGCAGAAGTAAAGCAAAAAAATAATTAAAAATGTAATTCCGTGGAAGTCTCCGTCCCTCCTTCGCTGTCAAAATTGCCTCTCGTTGCTTTTGAGATTGTATGCAGCTGATTCCAGGGAACGACAAAGCTGCGATGTATTAATTTCTTCTCCCAGTGCTGAGATCACTCTTGCCCTGCTGCAGCACACTTGAACAGAAATCTCTGCATTTCTTCTGGAAAATTACATTTCAGGACAGAGACAGCAATGCAAAACGGCACATGGAATTCACTCCCAAAATGAGTTACCTGCTTGAACCCTCACGGCAAAAATCTAATCTCGAGTTGCATTTTAGAACATAAGACAGACAAACCCACATATCAGAACAAAGATTCAGAGTAAATGACTGCATCACCAGGCTTGGTATGCATGTGTGTGTGTTTAAAGGCGTGAATCAGAAAGACGCTATTAGCAGTAGCTACTTATCAGAAGCCTCTTTCAAATATTTAGTTAGACATCACTCTAAAGCTGTGGAGTCTTTTGTGGCTTGACCGGCGCTATTGGCTGGGTGGGGATCGGATGAATGGACTGTGTGTGCATTAGTGGCAGATGTCTGAAGGATATTGGAAACCTGACACATGGGCTCAAAGCTTCTGAGAGCTTCGGCTTGCCTCGCTGAAAGCGGGTTAATGGGTTGACTCAAAAGGACCGGAAAATTACCTCTCATCTTTGAGCATTTCCTCAACCTGTCTAATTTTTCAAATACGAGGTCGAGAATAGACCCTGAGACGGAGGAGCCATCAGTGGAGTCCATCTCTGTCCAGGTTATTTTAGGGTCAGGGACAGTGTGAAGGTACCATTTAAAATCTGTTTTGTCAAACGAGGTTTTAACTCCTTGGTAGGAGTCTTGTTATCACATCACATGAATGCTTGGTTCATTCAGCAGCAAACCATACACATTAGAGCTAGACCTTGAGAAAACACATTTATGCTAATGTCCATTAGCTCCCCTATGAGATAGCAATAGTAGGCTAGCACTAAACTAACAGTGATTCACACTATTGTGGTTGTTCTTAATTTAGTTTGTAAAAGACACTTCATGTGTTTTAAAGCCTCTATTGGACATTATCACATAGGTTATCTGCTGCATTACAGTTTTACTGTGATTCTTTTTTGAGTCCTGGTGTGAAATTCCATTTCTAACACAACTCAAACCAGGTTGGACTTAAGCTCATGCTCACAATCAGTGATATACATTGGGCCTAGAGTGACTTATTCCTCTCATGAAATTGATAGGAATAAATGTGAGTCATGTCCCAGTTATGCCTGTAGATAATCTATGTGTAAGGCTTTCAATCATACATCTAAAGTTCTTACTAGTGTGACAGCTCACTTAAACCACAGAAGAAATTAAGACCGGATAATTTTCTGATGGCCATTTAAACATTCTACACCTTTTATTTCCAAACAAAATCTAACCACGAAATAAAGGCATTAATGCAATGTGATGTGTTTTTCTTTTAGAAGTTTTCCTTTAGAAATGAGCTTTTTGTTTTACGGAACTCATGCCTTTTCTGCAAAGGCTTAAAAGAGACAAAGAGGGAAAATCTGTCATGTGACTTTCATTTAGGGGGGCTTATGGAATATTAACAAACATCAAGAGGAGCCTCTTTTGTTTTTAAGCTATGCTGGAAACTTGCCACCAGAATCCAACATCACCTGCAACAGCCCCTATTTTCAATTAACAGGTAATTACTGAGAAGCGATATAGAAGTTTATTTATCTAAAACCCTGCTAGCGTGCCCATTCTTTCTGCTGCATCCGTCCCCTGCTACTCCGAGGGTGTGCTGCCTGGAAATCTGTCACGCTCGGCTGAGGGCCGCCCAGCCTGCTACTCTCTGATTTGTATATTTGCATATGTTTGTGGGGCTAATTACAGATTAAAGTGCCTTGCAATGCATTGCCTGATTAAATATTTCAGGTTTATTTACTGTAAGCAGTCACTTAGATGCCCGCTCTCTTGCTTTTAGGTGGGAGCTTGATAAGCACACTGATTTAAAAAATCAGGTGTACTTGACAATATTTCAGCGCAAGCAAATACAGAATGCTGCCAAACACTTAAATGCTTAACAAATCTGCCAAAGAATTCAGAGCTGAATCTGTAACCACATTTGTTCTTTCAAATATGATTTGACACTTCAGTTTATACGAAGGCCAGACCAGAAAACGTTATTTAGTTCTGCTAGAAAAGGCTGGTCTGAATAGAGGCTATGCTGCCTTGAGCTGTGGCAGCTGTGACCCATGATCATAAAAAAAAGGTTCATAACGGGTTCTTGGCTTGTAAAAAATTCCTGCCAGTCCAGAACCTTTACAGCATGTGGAGGTTCTTTAAACTTTACAGAGATATTTTTGTAAATGTGGGAGTGTGGGGAAAAAAATCTCTTAAAGAATCACCCACTGAAATGTTCTTTAGGAGACCGAAAGCACTCCATCTACTGCTCCAAAGGCCCATCACCGTTCTTTAACGCTGACGATGTGGAAAGCTTCCATATGCTTGCTGCTATCTTCCACAACTGCTTCTGGGTTCCACAGTGCAGCTCTAAACACACACTTCAACAAGCGAACTTTACTGACAATAATCAGAGATTACTGATCCCTAGGAAGAAGCACTGTGGTGTTAAAAACAAGCTCCAAAGCACCACACAAACAACTTCTCCTGGTCCCTTAATTGAAGTTTAGCTTCTAAGACCACAAATTACTTGGCACATAAAACTCTGTTCTGTGAAATCATCATTTCTGCAAAAGCTTTGGGTTTTCTCCCAGTCTCCTCAGGGAGGATATTGGCAGAAGGCTCTCGAGCTCTCTCAGAAAGGATCCTGCAGTTATTGACTGTACCCACACTGCTTATTGGATGTCAGCAGGGTATAAGCTAGGAGCCTTGGAACCTCATCGATGTGGCTGATAAGCACAACAAGGTGGATACCCGGGAAGGATTGGTCCCCTCAGGGTCATGTCGCCTCAGACCCTTAGCCGAGAGATGGAATTGTTCATCAAATATTTTAAAGCTTGAGGAGCTTCCATAAAGAACATATGTGTTCTGCACAAATGAACTGTACATCTTAACCAGTGGTCAGTGCTGTCACCTCACAGCAAGAAGGTCCTAGGTTTGATACTGGCTGGAACACCCAAGGGTCCTTTCAATATGAAGTGTGCATGCTCTTCCTGTGTCTGTGTGGGTTTCTCTGACTTTGTGAGTCCTCTGACTTCCTCCCACAGTAGAGAGATATGCACATTAGGCAAATAAGAAACGCTAAATAAATGCTAGACTTGAACGTGTGTGTAGATGTGTATGTTTGCCCAGCAATGAACTGCCGACCTGTCAAGGATGTTTCTCCACCTATCGCCCTATGACAGCTGGGAGAGCTGGGAACTCAGCACAGTGCTGGATAAGGATAAGTAGATTGAAGAATGGACACATCTTCAAAATGATCCAATGATTCACAGCTTTTTTCTGCCACAAAATCAGCCTGAAATCTCTCCTGTTTTTCCATCCAATGGGTTGAAAATATGATGCAGGAAGTACAGACTGGTGAACACTTAAAAAAATCTAGTTCTGTGCATTCCGTAAACTTTTCAACTGAATATTAGGGAGATAGCTAATGACCAGAGTTTGCAATTCCAGAAAGAGTTTTAAAATCCTTAAGAGACACTCAGAGCTGAAGAAAGCAAGCATCGGTTGAGTCAGCACCTAAAAAAAACATCATGGCAGGGAAAGGAAACAAAGCCAGGGCCGGATGTTCTGGTAATGGCTGCATACCTGACATTAGATTTCAGCAAATATAAAAACTAAGAGTGACTGAAGTGGAAAAAATACATTTATATGAGTTAATTACTGCAGAGGAGAGGACTGCCCTCGCTGGTGAGCTTTGATGGAGGAAAAGGCCATTCCTTGACCTGGCCTCCCAGTTTCCTCATTAAATCTCTGTTAGTGAATTTCCAGCACATGTTATGACTGTTTACAGAAGAACTGGGCTAATCCCATCACTGTCATGACATCATTAATGTGAGACGACCATCCTCTCTTCTCCTGAAGCTTATAACCCCCAGCGCTGAAAGAGAGGGCATTAATCATTTTCAGAAGTAGAAGGAGCTGCTACTGGAACAACATGCAACACTTCTCAGAACTGTGTGCCCGGTCACTGCAGTTGACAAATACTTCAGAAACTCCTCTGCGCTCCTCTGAGCTAGCATCGTCTAGACTCTTAAAAACGGACAAACTTCAACTCTAAGTATCAAAGCTATTTGTTTTCTCAGAATAATACCGAATAGCAGTTGTTCAGGGTATAAACTATTATTCAGGGGTGAAAATATGTGTCACACTCACATTGCAACAGCTTGTTTTTGCTGTATTGTATTAGTGACTTAGTATTCCAGAAAATATTTGAATAACAGCAACAGAAAATGGTTTCATATAAATGAAGTACATTCATGAGATCCTTCTAGGTTTCCTTTCTTTCAGTGATATACACAAAATCAAATTCATGATATATATATATATATCAGTTAAAAGACAATTCACAAAGAGAGCTATACTTAAGTGTAATTAATTATGTGGTGAGTTAAGCCAATTGATACACTGCAGGAATGGCCTCCCTTTTTGCAAAACAAGGCTGAATGACCTTTTTCATGGACATCTTGCTGTTTTCTTTACTCTAACTCACCTCACTGAACCACTCATTAATAAGCCTTTCGTGAAATTGAAATTGGTGTGATAGGGCAGGAAAACACAAAAGGACCAGCACAGAGAAAGAGATAACAAGCTTTGTTTTCGGTAAAAATTGCCTCAGGCACTTGCATCTACATCATATCCTCATCTCTATTTATTACTTTATTCTTTCATAACTAAATCATGAAGGAACACTAATATCCCAGTTGTTCCTGTTATGTTGTGCAGGTTAAGTGGTCATTTTCAATTTTCTGCCACAGGCAGATGTTTTGGTGGGAAAAGAAGAGGATGCGGTGCATCATTACAGTTCACTACACTTGTTACAATATCCATGGCCCACAGGTCTTTGCCTCTGTGTTCATGAGTAAACATAAGGGGCATGCTGGCATCTGTAACATCTGGCTGATCATCAGAGGTTTCAATAAGGTATATCACTACAAGAGCGGTGGGCATGTCAATCAGACACCCTAGAGAAGAGTCCCAGCAGTGGAATAAAGATCTTCACAGCACTTTCCAACAGGAGCATCAGTTATTCTCACTATCACTCCATGGGGCCTTTTATATCTGCCCACACCCATCTCACATATTTTAGAAATGGCCATAAATGGGTAAAAAACAGAGAGACAGAAGCCAGACTTTGCGGGTATGTGTTGTGTCTTGTGTTATGGTGATACTAGCGTTTGCTAGTAATAATAATGATACTGTGGAAATCAATATGCAAATGAGCCGTCTAACCAATGTGTTGTGACCCCAGTTCAAGGTGAGAGGATTTTGGGATGGAAAATGAATCAAGGCATTCATAAAATCCAGCAGATATAAACGATTTGGCCACACTACACTGTCTATTTTGTCAGTCACCAATCTGGCAATATAATTGCAAAACTAGTGTACAGCATGAGAGACAGAAGGAGCAGATAGTTGCAGAAGGTTGCAACAGAAAATTAGGTTGAGGTGTCCAGGGTCATTATTACATGCCGTATCACATGAAGATGTACAGTCGCAAGCTCTCCTAGCAACAGTAGGAAGAAAGAGGATGTGAGAGGAAAGAGGAAAACATGTAGTGAGAAGACATAAGGGAAGGGATGCAGGGAGAGGAGAGGCAAGTCTGAGCTTGGCTGTCCGAAGGGGTTTCTTCTTTGTTTAGTAATGGAAGGATGATTGTAATAAAAGATGAAGAACCCATCCTGTTCTCCCAGTGAAGCTGCAGTACTGATGTGTGCAATAACACCAGTGAGTGAGGTGTGTTTGACTGGCACGCAGCCAGGCAGAGATGAAAGGAGATTTTGGAGGCTGAAGCAGTGAGTAAACCACAATGGAAAGTAAGGATTAACAACTATGGTCTGTGTACACACACACACAAATACAGACTGTAATATATATTTATATGTCCTGCACATTTTGGATGTGATAGGGAGCTTTCTAATGTTCATCCAACCACCACAGTTCTACATTCAAAGTAAAAATTCAAGTCAAGTAGGTGTTTATTGTCATTTCAGCCATATACACATCCAGTGAAGCAAATAATGTTGCTCCGGTGCCACACAAAACAACACAAGGCTATACAAAGTGCGGACAGAACCACAGTAACCACAGTCATGGTTCTAGAGACAATTTGTTTGGTGGACCACTTTCAAGCACTAATGCTGATACTGATTTTACACACAGTTTTTACACACAGTATACACTATGAAATACAAAGTACTTAAAATGTGCATAACCCTATCTAAATTTACCACTGAAACTACCCCAAATCCCTTGAGTGTGAAACACTTTAATCTTAAGTTTAAGGCGTTAATTCAGGAGGTTCTATTAATTAATCAGCCTTAATCTGTGGACTTTTCCGCTTAATTCCCAGGATATATAGGAAATTAAGGTCAAAATTAAGATAAGTTTAAAGGGTTAAATTACTGTGTTTGGTTTCATGATATCTATCAACACTAGTGTGTTTATACTCTTAAGTAGCTCCACGCAGCTCTATTATATACCACTATGTTGTCAGAACTGATCAATATTTTGCATGACAAAAAAAATAGTATTTATATAAAATAAATACTACTGTAAAATTCACAGCATACAGGAGCTTAAACGTTCTCTGACATCACACTGATTTTCTCCCTGTCAATCAGGTCAATCAGCTGCTATGGGTAATGGTGACTGGTGTTAGTGGTGTGTTATTTAACACGATTGTCCTACCCAACTAATATAGTCTTGCTATCAATTCACGTCATACAGTACCAGGTGTTAGTTCTATGCTTAAATGTTTAAAAAAGAAGGGAGGCACGCAAAAGGGGTGCTTATAAACACAGGATATACTTTTTAATGTTCACAGAACTCGGGGGGTTTAAATGTGATATTTATTATCATTTATATAACCTGTCACTTAAAAACCTATTAAAAGATAATTAACCTTTCCTAAGGCTGCACACTCCCAGATCACAATAGGAGGTCTTATGCAAACCTTCCAAAGTTAAAATCAACATTGCCATTACAATATAAATCCTTGTATTCATGTACATTGCCCTGTATGCATTGGACACAGTTTGTAAACACTATTTTGAGCCCATGGCCAGGAATCTCCCCATATCTAAATCCAACTGAGAACTTGTGGTCAATCCCCACAAGGCAGATGGACAAACAAAAACCCTCTGGCAAACTCCAAGCATTGGTTATGCAAGAATGGGTTGCCATCAGTCAGGATTTGGCCCAGAAGTTGACTGACAGCACGCCAGGGTGAATTGCAGAGGTCTTGGAAAAAAAGTGAATATTGGAAATATTGATTCTTTGCATAAATGTGATGTAACTGTCTATGAAAGCCTTTGAAACTGATTAAAAGCTTGTAATTATACTTTGGTACACCATGATAACATCTGACAAAAATATCTAAAGACACTGGAGCTGCAAACTTTGTTAAAATTAAAATGTGTGTGATTCTCAAAACTTTCGGCCATGACTGTAGGTGGATCTCAAAGTGCCCAGGGCGCAGAAATCCAATGTAGGTGTTTAACAAGGTACACGTATCAAGGTTGCTCCATCACGGAAAGTCTACTGCCTGTGTGTCATCAATAAGAGACAGCAAATTGAAGAAAGCAGTGCTGAAAGCTTTGGCTTATGCTTGCTTAGAATGAATGCGGCTGGTGTAGGGCACATTGTATGGAAGCATTGTATTGTTTTTGAGTCTAAATGACTCAGCAAAAACCTCATATTGAAATGTGCACTCAAGAGCAAAAGTGCAAGTCTGTTTGCATCTGTGTGTGACAGGGTGGGAGATATTGTATTTTAACAAGGAAGCTGCTAACTAACGAAGGGGTTTGAGAGTGCAGATTTAGCTTGAATGGAAGCTCTTTATACGGAAAGAGATGTGGCCTAATGCGCTTTGCCGCCATGGCTCTCTCCTCCCTGCTCTCATTAGCTCCCTCTCAACTGCTCTTAATTCCTGTCAGGCCTAATTAAAAGTGAGAAGAACAAACTCTTCCTACCACATCGTCCTGTGAACACAGTTTCCGTCCAATCACAGCTTGTCACCCCTCTGCCTGCCATCTCCTCTGCTCTGTCACACAGTCATCCATGCACATGTACATGCACATGCTCTCACACAGTTGTTTTATCCAATGTCAGGACTAGGGCTGTTTTCAAAATATCAATATGGCGTACACAAATACTGAGTTATGCTACCTTTGAGATTAAATGTTCAGAAATCGTTCTTGTCTCTGTTCTCATATTGTGCACATATGACTTTACGATATAAGTTGCTGACAGCTCCCAGCCCTAATCAGGAAATGGACCATATATCTGTCCAATATGTATGCAACTATTTATATTTAACCCATAGGATTTTTCTAACCCTGACCTTCAATTGATAACTAATAGTTTTTTTTTCAGTTTAAAAATGTACTAAATATGAGGCTTTTATTCAAACCACTTTAAAAATCAGGACCATTTTGCTGCTCTTGGAAAGTAGGTTAGTCCCGTTTTACCTATTTCCTTGCAGAGTCAGTATATTTTGGGATGGAAATGTAGGAAAACACAAACATACATGTCCAGACTAAAATAATGTTCACCAACCCCAGCCAACACCTTTAGGACAAACTGGAATGGAGATCGTGAGCCAGGCCTTCCGTCCAACATCAGACCTCACACATGCTCTACAGAATGACACAAATTCCCACAGAAACTCCAAAATCTTGTGAAAAGCCTTCCAAGAAGAGCGGAAGCTGTTATAAGATTAGAGATAAGATAAAATAAACCTTTATTAGTCCCATGAGTGTGGTATTTGCTTTGTCACGGTAGGAAGTGGACAGTACAAAGTTAGGAGCAGCAAAAATTACAAATAAAATACTATACCAAGAGTACAGTATAAAATGTACACTATACAATCTAGAAATGTAAAATACGAACATCTGTATTATAACATATATCTATATCTATATGTAAACTATGTAAACTATATGTAGACTTAGGCTAGAATGCATGTATGCACACAATGGGCAGAGCTGTGCCAGTGCACACTGAAAAAGAACTAGTTCAAAGTTCAGTTCATTCCAAAGAAGAACTAGTTCACATTCATAGTTATTTTTTTCTTCCTTTTGAACCAAGTTAACAGCTCAAAAAAATTAACTAGTTCACGTTCGTAAGGTTTTTTTTTCAATACAATGTCCTTCTATTTGAACCTCGTTAAATCTTCTCCTTCTGTCTGTCATACCACTAAACAATCACAGACATAAGTAAAAAAACAATTCTGAGGTTGAAAATAGATCTTACCACTTAAGCAAAGCATCATGTTAAGTGAAGTGAAAGTGATCATTCGGTCATACGTGAACACACCACTGCACACAGTGTGAACAGCACGAAATTCAACC
>JBBPDE010000140.1:14454377-14481835 GCA_037974605.1 Nannopetersius ansorgii | reverse complement strand
CACACACACACACACACACACACACACACACACACACACACACACACACACACACACACACACACACACTGCACACATCCCTCCCCCACAAGCACTCACGCAAATGCACATATCATTTCATCTGCCACCTACTGAATTAGAGGAAATAGGTTTATTTGGGTCACTAAAGTGCTCTTCATTTTGAATGCACTTGACCTTCAACAGAAATCAGCGATAAAAATCCCACTTTCAAATTTTCTCTCAGAAACAGCACACGTACATTGTTCTCTGAGAACTGCACACACTCACCCACCGCAGGGAACAATAGGTGTGACCTCATCATCGCAGCGCAAACCCTATTGAAAGACAGGCTTTTTCCTTCTGACAGTTTGTGTTGACAGATGAGGCAGAGACAGAATGGGGACGAGAGTTATTGGAGCTGGCACAGGCAGACACAGCTGTACGCCTGTCGATGCCCGCTGCGGTGGTCACACGTACAAACAGCACACAGACCCAAAACCTCACTCTAGCTGGCACACCTGCAGCCAATGGGCCAATGAGCCTCTGCCGTATCACACAAGCCCAGGCCTCAGCAGTTACAGTTGACAAAATTTTGTCAATCACCACCCAAATCTCCCAGCCTTCCACCTTCATTTGAGCACAGGCCCCTCTAACAGCCTCCGCACAGCCCTTACTTTACCACTACGGTCCTAATGTTACATGTCACCAGTAACAAATTATGCCATGTTTATTTGTTACTTGTTACTTTTAATTTATTATTATTATTATTATTATTATTATTATTATTATTAATAATAATAATAATACACATTTTATTGATTATTAGCCCTCTTAATTAGGAAATTAGGAAAGCATTTCAGTCAAAATTGATATCTGAATTCATAAGGCATTACTAATTAAACTGAAAAAGAAAAAAAAAGATTCTGTTTAGGGCTACAGGCTACTGTATGCTGGAAGCATCAGCTGGACAACACACAGTGTTTAAACTCAGCATCTAAGTACAGAAGGCTACTATATTAGACCCAGATGTAACCCACCTCAGCTCTCACTATTGATAGTAATTGCTAGAGCTTACCTGTGTTTACCTTCTGGACCACACCCAACAAACACATGAGGTGAGAGCCTATGTACTTACAGAACTTCTTAGCACGAGCATTCCATTTGTCTAATACCACAAATGAAATGAACAGCTTGCTCATCCGTACTAAATATTTAACTGGTATATACACATACAAAACATCATAGAAATGTTCACTCACCAAAGATCATACACACAACACACGTCAGTCCAGCTTCCAGTTTTATATACACAAAGTTCTCACTCATCCGATTGGCCAAAATATATATTGCTCATAAAAATAAAGGGAATACTTAAACGACACAATGTAACTTTAAGTAAATCACACGTCTGTGAAATCAAACTGTCCACTTAGGAGGCAACACTGATTTACAGTCTACACTCTCTCAGTGACAATCAGCGTTGCCTCCTAAGTGGACAGTTTGATTTCACAGACGCGTGATTGACTTGAAGTTACATTGTGTCGTTTAAGTGTTCCCTTTACTTTTTTGAGCAGTATATTTTATCTAGTTAGCTATTACAATAACAGCATGAAGGAGGTAAAATGCTGAATTTTCAAGTGCTAAGTCTGTTGCAAACTTCAGCAATCAGCTGGCCTGAAATTTACAATGAGAGAGGCAATCTATGTAAAGTAGTTTAGATAAACTTCTTCAAAAAGCAAGTCATATCTGTGGACTACCATAGAAAAAGAGAGGCATGTATGATTTCATCAGTAGAGCCTCATTAAAACTTCACTCTACAACTGTACTGTAAATCAATCAATTAACAGATACTCCCTTTAGCTCCAAGCCCCAATTTAGTTCTCACAAAAACAAATGCAAGACAGTGATGGGCATATCTAGACTACTTTCAAAAAACAAAGTGATGAAACTCAGTAGGCAGCATTTTATACAACCATTGGATTCGGACATGACTAGGTGTCTTGCTGAGTTAGGCACAGTTTGTTGAGTTTCAGACACAGCTTAAAGAATCTTGATGCTTTGTTAATGCGTCATCTTGAACAGCAGCAAATACTGCTTACAACTGTGCTCCACAGGATCAATAATGCTAAGAAATCAATGTGCGTTTTTTTGAATCATTTATAAAGCAAATACAGTGGTTACACATGGCAACACAGTGTATTGTGTGTTCAGCTCTCTGAAGCAGTTACAGGTTCAGGCCTAGTCTGGTATCCTGCAGGTGACCTTTGCCGGCCGCTGTAGGCTGTGGGTAGTGGATTATTTACAAGTGCAGGGAAGTGAAGTGGGGCCAAGGAGTGAAAAACCCAGTACAACTCCAAGTTTGCTCCTTTAAGTGATGGAAGTTTTATCTTGTTGAATCTGTTTGAGTAGAGTATACATTTTCTTGAGGTTCCTCAGCACTTTTCTGCAATGCAGCCTGTGCACTAGAACTGCACTTTATACTTTCTGCAGCATGGTGCATGCAGTGTTTCTTCTCTGCCTTCTGGCAGCTCATCAACGAAGTGTGTTCGATATGTATATGTGTAGTACTAATAATGCCCACAACATGTTAATAAAAGTAATTTATCACAGCTGTGGTGATATGCCATTAAATTCTGTACAGCTAGTGCACATGTACAAAACTGTAATTGAGCAGCTCTGATTCATCAATGACAAGCAATCTTGGACCCCTGCTGATTTCCAAGAAACAGAGTGAACAGAACAGAATATGAACACACTGTTCACGATCACACACATGCATGCATAACATGCACCATTACGCAACAGTGCTCTTTTATCGAAAACACCAGGCAACATAACGCTAATTACTTACAAGAACTTAAACGCATCGGAAATAAAAGCAGTCAGTGTAGGAGAGCCATACTGGAGAAAGTTTGTGTTCTGTCTTCTTGTCCACCCTCTCTTCTTCACAGTGAACAAACTGACTTGTGCCTGAACTCATGACCTACCAGTCTCCATGACTAACAAGCTTCAAATCTTAAAGCAGTCACGATAACACAAGAGTCAGTCAGATCACCGCTGTGTCTTTCCCTTACCTTACCTCTGCACCTGAAGCACCAGGCTTTTCACACAGCCCTCTCTGCTGGCTTCATGCACCCAGGCCGACCTCTCAGATTTCCAAAAGGCTGAGAGTCCTTCATACATACACACAGAATAAAAATCTGATAAAATAGAACCTTTTGCTAAAATTATGTAAAACCAAACAAATGAATACAAGCACTGAACTGAGTGTAACACCACATTGTAGAGTTCCAGGACAGAGCAAATATCTGCAGCCCAGTGGTGTGCAACTCTGCTTTTTCAGAGCCTGGCTTAAAGCAGGGACATTTTTAGGGCAAGGGTGGGATTGGTGGGGATATGGGGTGCCGTTTGTAAAAACAGCTTAACAAATTTAGAGGTGTCATTTTTTCATCATTTAGCGCAATTTCCACACATTTAGAGCTATGTGTGTTAAAAAAGGGTTATGTTTTGGTACATTTTCTTGCTGCATATATGTTAAATTTAAATGTTAAATATATATCTAAATGTTTAATCTAAATCTAAATGTTAAATCTTAAATATAAATGTTGAGCTTTAAATGTTTAGAAGATATGCTAATTGGTCCCGCCCCATTATTACAATTGGCTGTTACTTAAAGGGGGCCGGACTTCGGAGATCCGGAGTTATTAGACAAAAATCGTTCACCTCATCCCGCTGTCCCATTGCTTTTGTCTTTTAAGGAACATGTGGCATCTTTTCTCCACGGGGCAATCTCCATCAATCTTCACAGTTAGATAGGGCTCAGTGAGACCTTTCCAATGACCCCTCATTTGCCATAATAGCTCCCGGAAATCGGAAAATTTTATAGGGACTCTCAGCTCCCCCAGACCTATCAGATGTGACCGATGGCGAAGCTCTCCTTCTTGGAGAGCGCAACATATATTTTTCACAGTTAGAGCGCAACATTTAAAGCTTGGAGCTCAAAAATCCTACATTTAGAGTGCAACATTTAGATTTAAGATTAGGGGTGTAACGATATGCCCATGTCACAATACGGTAAATATTTCGATACTGGGTTCACGATACGATATGTATCATAATATTTTGAATACAATTTAAAAATGAAACAAAAATTCAAATAACAGATTTATTTCAAAAACATTAACAAATTTCAATAACTTTCTTTGTTGTACATACAATACAAATTAGGTTTGATAAAAAAAAATTCTGTATTCAAAATAAAAACGGAATGTCTTTCTGTCAATGAAAATTTTTTTAAATTTAACATGAACTTAAAAATAAACGTACCTCAGTCAAAAGAATTAAATAAATGGTGTTCTGTTCAACATAAACACTAGTGCTGATGTTTAACACTAGTTTAGGTTACTTTTTTTGCTAAATAAATAGCATATCTACATTTGCAGGCAAAAGTTGGGATCTTTGAGCACTCACAATATCCCCTGGCGTAGAAAAACACGCTCACTGGGAACAGATTACTGGAACTGTTAGGTAAGCCTTGGAAAGAGAGGAAAGAAGTGGATACATTTGAGCATTTTCTTTCCACTATTTCAGTGGACAGCTAGGATTAAACTGTCATGATATCGCAAATGTATTGGCAACACTCTACGATACATATTGTAACATTTAAGCATCACGATATATTGTACTACGATATATCGTTGCACCCCTATTTAAGATTCAACATTTAGATATAGATGTAACATTTGGATTTAAGATTTAACGTTTAGATTGAACATTTAGATATACATTTAACATTTAGTTATTGATTTAACATTAAGATTAAGATTTAAAATTTAGTTTTAGATTCAACATTTAGATTTAAGATTTAACATTCAGATTGAACATTTAGATGTATATTTAACATTTAATTTTAACGTTTAAGCAGCAAGAAAATGCACCAAAATGTAACACTGTTTTTTAAAAACACATTTAGCTCAAATGTGTGAAAATTGCACTAAATGATGAAAAAACCTCTAAATTTGTTAAGCTGTTTTTACAAAAGGCATCCCATATGAGGAGGTGTCCTCATTTGGATATGGTATGACTTCACCAGTTAGCTTACATCAGCGTTACACCAACAGTCCTGACATCTGCTTACCCCTGATTCATAATGCATCTCATCTATGGTAACCACGCATACTTCATTACATGCAGTATGTTATATTAATTATTTAGAATTCTAAAAGCTTAAACAGGTAGACTGTGTAAACATCCCAGGACTGCTGGTGGCACCTTTGGGGAAGGTACAGACCCCACACACTGCTCCCCGGGCGCTGTGGTGTGTTCACAAATAACAGAATGGTCACTTTACTTCACTTTACACTTTTGATTTTGGGGAGCTTGAGGCTGGTGAGCTGTACCTTTAGTTTTTAGCCAATATCTAGAGGTACAGCTTTAGAGCTTCGCCTTGCTTGATAACAATAGCAAGTGAAGAGGCCAATTACGTTGTCTTGATCCACACATCTCCATCAGCAAGGTCGGAGCTGACCTCTGAAGCAAAGTCATTCTCCAGGAATTGAAACAATAGCTCACACTTATTGTTCTCCTTTATCTTGACGTTGACCTCTTGAACTTTTGTTTTAAAAAATCCTATCCATTTTCTTCATTCTCACCACGTCTCTGTCTGTCTGCATGTTAACTCCACTTATTGGGTGGTAGAGATTTCTGTGGGTTACATTTTCCACTGCCAGATGGACTGGCATAGGCCAGGGGTCCGGCTCTTCAATGGATATTCTAATGATTACAGGATATCCTGCTGTGGGATGAATTTTGGTTGTGGGAAAATGAGCTTTGTGGGGGAGCGTAATATAGCACCGATGGAAGTTATTAGCCAGGCCATTGCATCAGACGCGTGGTGAGGCAGTAACATCTCTCTTTAGACTGAAAACTTTGGCCGTGGCAGTTTTGTATCGCAGCAAGAGAGATCAGAGAGTTTGAAACGGGTACGAATCGATTTTAATTGGTTGTTTGAGAGACTGCAGCAGACTGAGGGAGATGGAGGGAGCAAAAAGGGAGAAATGAAGAAAGAGAACAAGCGTGATGTTTATTTAATCAGAAGCGGTCCGAGGTCTTGGCTGATGGAACGGCATAATTGACACGAGGCATGTGGACAAACAAGGCTAGTTAGGAGATGACACAGAAAGGACGGGGGCCACCAACACCTCACACTCTCCCTATTGCTTTAAATGAATTTGCTTGCAATCTCGTCTCCAGTCTTCCTTTTCTCCTACTATTTCATCCTCTCTTCATTCCCAGAGGGTACAGATCTATTCAATTTCTCCCTGACCCCATTTATGACCTTTGCCCTCCATTCTCCTTCATTCTTCAGAACTGACTCATCCATGCCCCTGATGACATCCTGCTCTTTCTGCTTTCCTCTCAGGTGGTCTTATTGTTCATCAAACTCCAAGCTCATGCTCACTCCATCACGCCATCCATTTCTACTCTAGTGGAGTAAAGCGTGCAGACAAACGGGGGGAAAAAAACTGCACTAGCGCAGTCACAGCTATTTAGAGTGGAAAGTGTTTGTGGGCTACAAACCCAAGCAAAGACGTCAAGCACTTAACACCTTCTTGATTTTTACAGTCCTTATGGTTCACTAAACTGATCATTGGCAGTTAACCCACAGGTATCATCTAAAGAGACAGAGAAAGACACTGATTGCTGTCAGTCTCGTAGCCAAGCATTTTGGATACACACACTTGGTCAAGAGCCAAGAACACAGCCTTAATACTCCGGAGACTGAGGAGCTATAAGCCTTGCTGGCACAGTCACAGCTGGAACACCCTGAGATAAATATCAACATTGAGATCCTGAGAGAGAGTGATTTCTCAAGCCTGGAACCCCTATCTGCACTACACTCGTAGTGTTTTATTTATTTATTTTTGAACTTCTTTGCTATCTGTTAATATATTGTTAAACTGCAAGCTTACTATTTATTGTTAAAAGAAACACTGACTTAAGATGTGCATGCCTTACTACAGTGTATATTCCACAGTATTGTGAAAATGTGATGTATAAAGCAAATGGAAACTGTTTCCCTCCATCCATTTTCTGAGCCATTTATCCTAACCAGGGTCACTTATGGTGCTGGAGCTGAAAAAAGAGTGAATAAATAAAATCCCTATACTTGTATGTCCTGTGGTGATATCATTTGGTTGCACTGGTTTTAGAGCTACAGAAAAGATCAGTCACATATTTAGCTCACTTTTCATTGTTCACTGGTCAACAGAGAGAACCATTTGAGAGCAACCATTTGATGCTGCATCAAAAATGACAACTTTCTAGTAGAGGCTTTTTGTCACGGGAGGGGGTGCTAAACCCCAACTCGGAGCATAGACCAGAGATCAGATGAGGGATCCATGCTTTATTAACAAAAACAGACTGAACAGAAAATAGGCACATGGGCCACCAGACCAGAATGCAGAACTGGAAAAACTATGCGCTCACTATGAGGCTTTGTGAGGCGATGGACACATGAGTAAGGCTAACACAAACAGCACTTTAAATAGTAACAGAAATCAGAACAAAACACAGGACGGGTGGAAACTCACTCATGTGACAAACCCAGACATGTGACAAAAGCAAAACCCCAGAAACTCATCAAAATAAAAGCCCCCCCAGAACAGAAACAGAACAAACCAGAGCAGAAAACACTAACAAAAAGCAATGGCCCTAACCGGCCACTGACCAGACCTATACATCATATTAAGGCTTAGATGTTCCTAAAAAGAGTCAAGACTTTACTGTTCAGAAATAACTACTATAATGAGACTGTCAGATTAAAATGTCATTTCTGGTGATTTTTTGACATTTTTTGATGTTTTTCCAAGGTACCAGGAACAGAGCAAATCACAGTAAACTCTGTATCATGGTGGCCAGAAACACTCTATCTGAAGGGCCACCTTGTAGACGCAAGCTATTCATATCATCTGGTTCAAGTTTGTTAGATCTCTGAAAGCAGGTACTTTGCCTTGAAGAGGATTGGTCCACTGGTGAAGCCCATACTGAAACATCTCATTTTGGGCCTTTTTGGCTCACTCTCCAATGCTCCATTAATCTAATGACACATAATGTCTGCTTTCCTGGATCCAGAATACATTATATTCACCTGTCTCAACAAAAGAAAGTTATGTAATAACGTTCTCATGAGTAGATTCATATGCTCTTCTTTAGGATACCATAAAATGAGGAGGACAGACTGACAGTTTTATGTTCAGCACAAATCTGAGGCAGAGTAGCTCAGCTGCGAGATGACTGTGAAAAATGTAGTCAGCACTACACAGCTCAGTTGGAGGAAAAATCCATACCGCACACAACACTGCAGCCACGCCACTGGTTGCCAGCCAATTTGCGAAGCCCTCCTGAAAATGAAGCTGGTCCCCACACAACATAATGACTCAGTGCCGGGAACTTCATTCACAGTCCTGAAGAGGCAGACAATCTTCAAGATGGGTTGTGGCTTCGGTCTTTAAATGCTCAGCTATACAGGATAGTTAGTCAATATATGGACAATTGAGGAGATCATTTTTCTTTCACCAAAAATGGATCATCATGGCCATCACACATCTTGCTCTGTCTCTGCTCACCCTGTCAACTCTTTTTTCCTGCCTTGTTAAACGTGTCTGTGTGCTTTCTCTTTTCATTCTCCGTGTTTCTCACTCGTTTCTCCCCCTCGATGAGTACGGGCTGCTTTAGGCGAGAGCACAGAGACCATCTGCTCTCCACAGTCTGTTAAGTTTTGAGCCTGTTACTGTGCTGTATTTACTCCTCTTGCTGGGCGGGCTGCTCTTGAGTGCATTGCCTCACCACGCTGCATTCCTCTTGTCTTATTCTCCACAGAGCTTTCCCTTCCGCCTCGGTTACTGCAGCGTGACACTTGGCCGACCAGTGTGGCAGGTAGTGTAGGATGCTGTGTGGACCAAAACTAGAACTGTCCTCAAGTTCCTTCCTGGCAGCTCTTTGAATTTCTAATGCCCAAACATTGTCAGTGTGAGTTACTGGCATGACCAAAACACACTGTGTTATTAAATAAAGATGAATAACAGAAAAGGAATGGGGCTGTAGGTACTTTTTCCACTGCACATTCAAAAACAAGAACTGAAACAAACAGGAGCCAACAAAACTAAATTTTTCACACAGCTGGAACCATCATAATACTGGATTGTTCTTCATGTACACACTTCAATGGTCTTCATTGTGAAAAGCAAAAACATTTGTTCCATGGCTGCTAGCTAGCATGCTAATAACATTAGTGTACGTTTCCCTACCTTATATCATCCAAATGATTTACAAATAAATAATAAAAAATATCAATCAGCGCATCATCACAACCTTCTAGCTTCGGTTTTGGAAACTGTAAGAGAGTCTGGCTGAGGTATCTTCACTTGAAAGAGTACAAATTTGCTAAATCATTGTTTTTTCCTGCAAAACAAAGGTGAACACCTGGGACCTTCTGCGCTGGACCAAAGGCCACAAGGAAAAGCACAATCTTTCTGTTGCTAAAGATTCTGGTACTTTGTACAGTGAGAAAAAATGCTAGACCCCTTTCTCACAGCATACTCTGTTTTCTGTTCTCTTGAAAGGGCGTAATGTACTTTCCTGCTTTCTCTCTTTTATGAACCCCAGTAAAGACTTTATAACATGGTGGGTTGTCTGTTTCAGAGATGACATGCGGTGGCACTGATAACAAGAAAAGCACAGTGGGCATATTCATCTGTTCACAAAGCTGTCTGAGCCAGCAGTGTACAGTCCAACAACTCCTCAAAGCCTAACTGATAGATGAACTAAGTGCTGTATGCAGTCTATCAACACTGAAACAGCACAATGTCCAAGGCAGTTTGTGCAATGTCTTTCCAGATTGCCTGTCTATTTCTTAACAGGCCACAGAAACAGAGTATATTAGTCATTCAGCAATAGTAGAAATCTTATTTTATCAATTTTCTGTTGTTTTACTTCAGAAGTAAACCATTAGCCAAGACATGTTTTCTGTCCAAAGTAGCAGAGCTACATGGTTAATGTGGATAAACATCAATATATGTGTAACTGTCAGTTAGCCAATTCTTATATCATTAAAGATGTGCATCATAGTGCATCGAGTTATCCCCAACCGACTTACTTATATGCTTTCTGACTCTGTGTTATATACAGTCTCTATGATAATAAAGTTTAATGTGTCCATTCATCATACATTAACACACCATAGTTTGGCACAGTACACAGTGTGAACAGCACAAAATTGTTCTCAGCATTTTATCCATTCACTCAAGTGGGCAACCAGCGATGCAGTGTGTGGAGACCTTGCTCGAGTACCTCAGTGGTGCCACTGGCAGTCCTCGTATTCAAACCCATTACCATCCAATAACAGGGGAAACCACCAGGCAAACAGCTGCCCCAGACCAAATGGACCAAAAGGGGAAATTCAGTCTTCAAGATACCATTTTTGCTTCAGTGACACACTTATGTTCATTTTATAAACAACAGTACGCCGTGCAATGTCAGAAACTGTCATGGATGGAACAGGAATGAATAGACTCGTTGCCCGAATATGTTGTGTGGTGGAAGAGCCCAAACGCAGATGGCACGAGAGAGCCAGTAAGCCACGCTTTTTATTCTAATAAATATGCTCCGGTAGGAGTTAGGGATCACACCAAACGAACCCACGTTCTCACACACTCAGGGGAAGGACAGAACCGCTCTGAAGAGCTGAAGTACTCATGGTACCGCGAACTTGAGACTGGGGAAACATGCTGAGCATGAAGCACGGAACTTCAATGTCTGTGTACGTTACCTGCTTCTCGCTTTTATACCTTACGTGGGGTCATTTCCGGTGCCGACTGACCCCGCGTGACCTAGTGTGCGTTGACAGTAACCACCTAAGCAAGTCTGTTGGAGATAACTGGACAGTTCATTATCTGAGAAAATCGTGTTTTAGGCTTGCAGTTTACTCTGTGTTAACTTGTAGCTATAGGTTTCTGCCACTTGAGCACTGCTAGTCTTATCTGTGCCTGTGTAACAAATCGCACTGTCTTTCCTTGTGTGTGCCTTTGTTTTCTTATAGTCCTGCTTGCCTAGACATATGTTCTTTTGTTTTGTTCCTTGTCACGCTCCTCACTTGAAATTTTCTGTAACCTGTCTTTCTAATAATTTGTCTCAGTTGGTCCTTGTTCTGTTCATTGTATTTATATATCCTCAGTTTTCCTCGTCCTTTACATTATCTGCCATTACAGTTGTGTTTTGTTTTCCAGCGATGCATATTTATTTATGCCTATATGTATTAGTATTCTTTTGGTTTATTCCCTGTTTTGTGGTGGTTTCTCGTCCCATTTAGGATTTAGTGTCCTAGTTTTTATTTTTTCTTCAGTTTCTAATTTCCTTGTCTGATTAGTTTGTTTGTTTCTCACATGGCTCCTGTCATTACGGACCTGCTGGCCATAACCTGTTTCATTAACTCCTAGACTTAAATAAACTCAACTCATGCTCGCATGCCTTGGTTATTTCAGTGTAATCAGATTCAGAATTTTTTATTGATTTAGTCAGGCAGGACCCTCACACATACAAAGTGAAAGGAGAGGTCACAGCCATCACCTACACCCCCACATTCCCCTCCCCCGCGACTAAATTAGAGAATCAATCCACAAAGGTTATGTGACGAGGTTGTGTAAGCTGAGCTCAATGAATGTCACAACGGAGCTTCTCTATAAATCAGATTCACAGCTGTGATGAAATGTCACAAACGTATCTGTTGTGTGTGTGAACATAAACAAGCCTGGGTGGGGTTCACCTCTAATTTAAAGAAATCTGGACACTGTCACAAGCAGTGATGTGGTTGTAAAGGGACCCGCAGCTATAGTCACAAGGTCACACCATCAAATACCTCTGAGGTACATCAAATGACTAAGATTAACTGTCAAAGAGCAGTAATCTCATATATACTGCAGCCTTGTAAGTAGCTGGACAGTTTTTGTTTGTTGCTTTGGGTCTGTAGTTCATCACTTCGGATTTGACATGAAACAACGACCATGAGGTTAAAATACAGCATGTCAGTTCCAACCATATGGGAAAAACAGCTGTTTTTATACAGTATCCTGTCATTTCAAGAGACCATAAGTAATTGGACTGTTGGCTGCTCAGTTGTTTCTTGGACAGCTGTGTCATTACATCACTAGTTCATGCACAAGAAGCTTGATGAGATCTACAGGTGAATCTGGATTTTGCAGCTGAAGTTGCTGTTATTTCTCAACAGGAGGATGAAAGAAGAAATTCCAGTGAAATTCTTTCTTTCTCTTTTTCTTTCTTTCTTTTACTAAGCAATAGCAAAATATCTCATAGAGAAAAGAAAAAAGAAAGAAAACATCCAACACAGGACAATACAAGGGTTGTAACTTTGCTTATGATATAAAAAGCGACACGACAGCAATGGACAAATAATAAAAAAAAAAAATTCTTTGTCAGAGTGTTGATGGGAGTTGGGGGGAATGGACAACATTATACAAAATATATGCTGATGCGGGAGGACAAACAAATTTTATCTTGCTATTTTAACACTAAGTTTAGTGATTTGTGTCATTTGAAGGTTCAGATATTTTCTCAGAGACCCCTATACATTTATCTGTTATGGTATGGTCAGATCTCTGACCGATGAGAACCTTTGTGTTTAGCCCCCTGCATACTACGTCATCTTTTTAGATGATATGGGCCCATTAATTAAGGAACTGGCAGTACTGAAAGAATGAATTATGAATTGTTTACGATGTTGTAGTATTGGAAAAACGTTGACCTTTTGATGATTTATGCAAGACTGCTCTAAACAGTAAAATACACCAGCAGATTCAGGGTGAAAGCATTTGCTAATTGTTTTTGACAAAATTCTTCCACACAGTAATGTTCCTCCCAGTGGGACAATCTGAAGAACCACAGAGTAGTTCAAACATAAACTCCATTTAGGAATATAAAGCAACATTATGCAATATCCAGTAATGGTGAATGTATTCCACAGATGCCTATAGAAGACCATATCATTTCTTTATCATCTTGATTCATATATACTACAAACTCTAAAGAGTCAAATGATCAATAGCTAGGTCTTTAAGACCAGCCCAGACGAAGGTATAGGATTCAAAACCTAATAGTGGACTTAATCCGATTTACAACTGTATGTACAACAAAACCTCCATGGACAGCAAGGGCAAACTTCACTGCTCCCCATTCAAACCATGCAATTCATTAGCTGATTGAAATAAATGACCACTTAGACCAATCAATACCAAAATAGAGTGTACTCTCTCTATCCTTTTATGTTGGATTGAATGATTAGCTGTAAAACTAAACCTGACATTTCTACAGGCCTGAAGCAGGGCTGTGCAGTGTATGTCAATCTGCTCTGTCATAATGCTTCTCTACCCCAGTATCTTTGACCGAACCAGTTTTAAACTCTCGTCCTCTTTAGCCCATATGAGCTCTGATTACAGTTGCACTGCCTGTGAATTGTGATTAACCACAGTGAAGAAAGAGAAAAAAATATGAAAGGGGACAAATGAGGCAAAAAGCTTAGTTCACAGGAAAATATCTCCAGGACAAGCCACCTCTAAATACCCAGGGCTAATGCAATAAGAGCATACTGTACAGTTAATAAGGTGTGAAGGTTCAAGTTGGCCAACGTGACTAGAGTGAAAAACTAGCAATTGCGTGCAATGGAAAGAGTGAATGAATACGCACACTCTTGCGCGCGCGCACACACACACACACACACACACACACACACACACACACACACACACAGTACAGAAACAGCACTGTATGCTAAGAGCATAAATTCAATTATACACTGAAAGGGGAAGAATGCCAAGCAAATAATATGGAGACTGATAGGCATGGCTTTTATTTTCTCTCTCCCTCTCTCTCTCTCTCTCTCTCTCTCTTTCCATGTCGCATTATGCCTCACCTCATTTCTACCTTTACACTCTGTTCACAGTGAAGCAATATTAACTTCATTAAATCATAATTATAACTGAAAAATCCTCGCATTCTACATTTTATTTTTAACCCGAAGTCCACTTATGTTGCTTGTGTGCTTTAATGCATTAGAACGTAATAATTCAGTTCTACAACATTGTTATTGTACCTTTAATATATTTAAGTGATGTTTGTTTTGATTGTCTGCCCTGTCTGGGCCTTATTTTTGTGACATCACAGTGTAACAGTGTTAGTATATCTTGACATGGGTTGGTTAAAACCTTTCTCTGGATTCTGCAGTCAAATAGATACACTGGTTCTCCTTATTAGATACGTTAATTTAACCAAATCACATTCTCCTCAGGGTAAAGCTACTGGAAGACAAGGCAGAATTAGATAGGCATGACAGGAGGCTGAACCATAATAATAGACTACTGCAGCAATTAAATATTTAGAGGTGGAGTTTAGAAGTAGAGAAGTAATTACTACATGGTAGGTACTGGTTGCTATTAGTTAATAATTTAGAGCATCGGCTGTGTGACAAAAGAGTTTTCAAGTGATAATTAGGTTATGGGACATCTGTCGCCAGGGTTGAGGGAGTTACTTAAAATGTCATTTATTACTTTAAAAATTTAATCTAAAACCTAATCCAAAACATTACTGCGTTAAAGTAGCATAACCTGATTACAAGAGAAAAGCAATTTCAAAATATTTTACATTAAAATCTAATTTACACAATTGTGCACCTACTCCAGATGTAGTCAGTTAGACAAGATTTGGCTTCTTTTGTGTAGTGCTGGAGCTACGAGGCTACTATTATAACCAACGCTGGAAGTCCAAATTGTGACCCAAAATGGTTTTGCAAACTAACTGTGGTTTAGGACATTACAAACTTTTGTAGATGGAATTGCACTTTTTGTTGATTGAAAAATGAAGTAGCACCTCCTCTGATGACTTTTTCCTCTATATTCATGGAACGAGTGCTTGATGTGTTACAGTCAGTATGGTTAGTATGTCAGCGAGGTAAGTGATGTTTTTGTCTGTACAATGGAAATGGAAAGCTGTGCTGAGTTCTAACCTTTGACCTGGGGGACAGGCGGACTGCATAGTGGGTTTGTCACCTGCCACGTGAAAAGCTTTTAAACTGTTCCAACTTTGCAACGAAGTGATAGAAATTTGGATCCATCAGTTATGAGTTGAAATCACTGCCAGTAAACATATTTATTATGAAAACAAACATGTTTTAATGCAATCCTGCAAGTAACAAATTTAATGTATATAACATAATGTTGCTATGGTTTGATAATGCCTTTCTTCTGAAACTGTAACAGAATGTACCTTCATCTTAAGAAGTACCTTTAGTACATTTACAGTTTACATTTATGGCATTTATCAGACGCTTCTATCCAAAGCGACTTCCATTCCCTACCTACAGGGGGCAGTCTCCCTGGAGCAACTCGGGGTTAAGGGTCTTGCTCAGGGACCCAGTGGTGGTGTGCTGAAGGTAGGATTCGAACGCATGACCTCTGGGTCCAGAGGCAAGTATCCTACCCACTACGCCACCATCACCACCTTTTACTACCAAACTGTCAAACACACATACTTTTATGCAAATGCTCAGGTGATAATAGAAGAAAAAAATCATATTGCTCAGACCTTTCTCAAAGTCAGCGCGGTTGGACCAGACCTCACGGCAGTCTGAAGTGGTCAGCTGTGCAGGAAAAAGACCAGAGCTCAGGCAGCCAAGAACAAGTGAGAGCAGAGGAAGAGGAAGAGGAAGAGGCAGGGAAACAGGAGAACAGGATGTTGATGCTGATATGTTTAGAGGAAAGATGAAACAAAGGTTTCATGTGAGAATGGTGACCTTCATGTATGTGTATATGTATGTGTGTGTGTGTGTGTGTGTGTGTGTGTGTGTGTGTGTGTGTGTGTGTGTGTGTGTGTGTGTGTCAGGAACAATGTCAGTATCGACTGACATTGTGTTTCTGCCTGTCATGTTTCCCCAGACAGGCTCCACCCCTTTCTGTGTCCAACCTGAGACACATCTTAGAGCCAAGAATATATCCAATCATTCATTATCATATATTACTGTATAATTCTGTACATGTAGTTTGTTGTATCACTTTAATACTTCTAATATTTGGTATATTAAAGGCCTCATTAAAATCCAAAGATTTACTTTTTTAAACAGAGTGAGATTTTGGATGTAAACATCAAAAGTTCACTTCCAATTCATCTGCGGTGACTATGCAGAAAAAAACAGCCGATTTGAAAAAGACAGTTTCTGTGATGTTGCAAAAATCAACACATATACATACATCCAGGCATTTATCCTTCATCCCCACCTATTCACACTAAGTGTAAGTGAGATTCAGGGGAATGTTGAAATTCAAGAAAAATGTGATAAATGGGCCAAGGCACACCTGACTAAGCCCACTAAGGTCATCAATACAGCAGACTTATGCTGCCTTAATTGTGGCCAGTGCAACCTTGGCTGCAGCCCTGACTCGTGTCTGTATGTTCTACCCTAGCTCCACCTCCTTGTTATCACTGTCACCTGCATTTACTTTCTCTATCTTCCATGTTCCTGGCTGTTTTTGTTCCTTTTTTGTGTATTTATAGCTTTCAGCCAAATTTGAAATAGCCTGCTACACACTGTCTGCACGCTGACAGTGCCGAAAACTTGTAAGTAGTACACAGTATGTGACGAACATGAATTTTTTGCAGTATGCCAAAGATACCCTAACTGAATAACTGAAGAATGTCTGACCATATATGTAGCTATTTTTATGTTATACTACACCACAGAATGCAATGCACTAGTTTCAGGAGGACAAACTCACTGAAATACCACCAGGGTACCCCATTTTTACCCCAGATAAACAACAGATGCAAAAGAAAAGATATTATAACAAAATTACTGGACCAACAGAGCAACATTGAGAGCTGGTTTTGAGGTGGGTTTGCTCATTTGGAACATTAACATACTGTATAGGTTATCTGGTTAGTCTGAGTTGATCAATCCTTTTCAAGTATTTAGATATGTCCCAATACTTTTGCTCATATAGTGTATAATGGGTAGCAAGCACTGCTTCAGTATACAGTATGGTATTTCAGTACTGCTACATTCCTAATAAACTAGTCTCATTTGTTCTGCATATTTCTTCCTTGCTTTATGTATGTGCCTTTAGTTTAGTCCCATGGCTTTATCTTGTTTTCCTTTGTTTTCTACTCGTACTCCCAGTTTCTGCCTGCACTTTGATATTAATAAGCAAACTATGCACCTGCATCCTGCCTCCAAGCCCCTTTGTTACATCCCTTTTGCAAGTGCTTTCTTACAAAAGAGAGATTTTTTCTTGTCAATTACAATGGCAAGACCACAAATAGGTTACACACACACACACACACACACACACACACACACACAGAGAGACATCCATCTACCACAACATTAAAATCAATAACAGGAGAAATGAATAAAATTGATGAACAACTTGCAGACCAAGTACACCCATAATGGCAGCAATATTCCCTAAAGGCAGCAGCTTCTTTCAGTAGGATAATGCATCCTGCCACACTGCAAACATTGTTCAGGAATGGTTTGAGGAACATGATAAAGAGTTCAAGGTGTTGACATCAAATTCCTCACATCTCAGTTTGATCACACATCTGTGGGATGTGCTGGACAAAGCAGTTAGATCCATGAGGGCCTCAGACTAAGACATGGGGTCTAAGACATGGGGTCTTAAAGGGTCTGATGCTACAGTCTGGGTGTCAGATACAACAATAAACCTTAAGAGATCATGCAGAGTCCATGTCTTGTTGAGTTACAGCTACTTTGGTGACATGAGGGGGACTTATAAAATGTGTGTATCTGTGCGTGTGCGTGTGTGTGAGAAAGAGAGAGAGTGAGTGAGTGAGAGAGACAGAAAGAGAGAAAGATTTCCATACTAAGTGGTCTGTGTGAATAGCCCTGCATGCCTCTAACACTAATTATGGTGCACTGTGGTTATTCTCCATGTGTAATAATGAGAGCGGACAGGACGAGGCAATCTACTGCTCATCAATAAAATGAGCTAGAGGGCCACTACATCTACAGGAACTTTAAACATGCATTTACACACACACACACACACACACACACACACACACACACACACACACACACACACATACACATGCACAAACACAGAAAAGGAAAAGATCAGGAAAGACAGTCTTTACAAATATGCTGTAAGCTGTGAAAGCCAGAGGCTTTGAGTTCTATTTTTGCAGCCCAGCTCAGCAAATGATTCAAGTGGATGTTAAAATCAATGGTGCTACAGCGTCCTGTAACCAATCCAGCTGTGTGTGTGTGTGTGTGTGTGTATGCAGAGTCAACCCAGCAGGGTAAAAGAGCGCCAATGAGAGAGCAGCTTCAGCATTACTGATTCAGCTCACTGTGGAGTGCACCAAAACAGGCATGAGGCTGCAGGATAGGAAAATCAAAATCAGGAACGCAAAGAAAGAACAGGCCCATTTCAATTGTTCACCGACAATTACCCAATCTCCTCTTCAAACTTAAAGCAAGATGTCCCCGCTGCAAGTGAGCATGACTGCGGGATGAAAAAAGGAAATGAAAGCTTTCAAGAGAGAGAATTTGGTGCCATGATGAAGAGAGACTGAGGAAGAGAGAAAAGAGCAAAAAGAGGGAGAGAGTAGCAGAAATTGTTCATAGCTCAGGTAAGCAGAAAAATTGGTGAAAACAGTGGAAAAAAGGAAGAAATGGCAAAATGAGACAAAGCAATAAGCAGGGAAATGCACAGAGAGAGGGAACGAAGAAAAGAAAATACAGAAATAGAACCATGGAACATTACTGGAAGGGGAGAGAAAGAAAATGGAGATTGAAGTTAATAAGAAAGAGAGAAGGAAACAAAAGAATACACAGAGAGAGAAACAGATGAGCCTGAGAAAGGAAGAGAAAGAAAGAAAAAAGCTATATAGACAGGGAGACAATAATGGATGAGCGAAAGCATGAGAACAGGAGAAAGCAAGAGATAAGGATAAAGACAGAGAAAGAGGAAGAGAGAGAATGAGTGTGTGTTGAGAGTGTCTTGCACATCCCACAGATGCTTGATCAAACAGAGAGAGAAAGTGTGTTGCCCCACTATGAGGGGCCGTTTAGGCTTAACGGTGGACCAGCTTCACCACTGTCCAGATCTGTGCTTTAACTGCTCAGGAATTGTTTCACTTTTTGGCACTGATTGATGGACATGAATCAGACAAAAATCAGATGCTGAAACACCAGCAGACTGGTGTCTTCTTTCACCACAGACTGGTGTCTTCTTTCACCACAGGCTGCACAGCATTGACAATGGAGCGGACAGTGACTGCAGTTTGTTGAAGCGTTTGTCCTGTGGCTTGTTCTTTACACAGTGGAGGACATAATAGAAAGGAAATAGTAAAAAATATCCTCATTGTCACCAGCAACACTCAACTGATAAAAACTAAACAGGTGGTTTAAACTGAAGGGAGCTTTCTTCTAATAAGCAGCTGAAATAATTTTTTGTTTTGCGCATCTGAGATGACTCTTATATTGTAAAACTGCCTTCCTGTTACAATGAAACTCAGGGTTGGGCAGTAACGCATTACTAAGTAACTTGATTCTTTTTTAGTAACGTAGTAATTAAACACTTTATAATTAAAAAATTTATTATTAGATCACAATTACAATTTCATGTAATTTTATGTTATCGCTGTGTTACCAATAAAATCAAGTGTTTTAACATCTATACCGTAAAAACAGAAATAATAATTCACAGTAACCTGTCAGCAGCCGGTATATGTCTGTCTGACAGTCGCAAGCATGATGTCATCTACAGGAGACATACATACATGCGACACTAGCGCATAACAAACCAGTATGAGCATGGACAGGGAGAAGTATTTGTTCAGTAGCTGGAAATATAGCCATTACTTTAAACTAGTAATATAATTAATTACTTTTGAAATAAAGTAATCACATTAGTAATTTGATTCTTTTTAAAGGGACTAATCATTTTTGAAGTAACTTGCCCAACACTGATGTGCATATCAGTGTATTTCGTCCTGACCGGCCCCTCACAGGCCTCACACTAGGCCCACTCCTCCTCTTGAGCTCTTAGGATCAGAACACTAAAGCTGACTGAGCTCTCTTTCAGCCCGGGCTAAGCTAACTATCACCACATTTCAGTCTTCTTTCCTACATCACACACACACACACACACACACACACACACACACACACACACACACACACACACAAGCAAAATGTCATTTAGAAGAATGAATTATTCACAAAAACGTGGATATTTTAACCTGAAATAAATCTAATTGGCCACACTGCATGTTCTATAAGAGAAAAACAGTCAGTACGCACAAACCGTGTGTTTCTGAACTGATTATTTACACAATGTGCTTTTGTTGTGGTTTAATGCACAGGGAATTAGAGAACTACCTACTGAAAATCTGTTTCCCTACTGAGCAATCTAACAGAGCGTGACAAAGCTCTTTTGCATACTAAGACACACACTCAACACAAGCACACACACAAACACATGCAACATTTTTCAGTTACCTTGCCTCTCTCGAAAGTTGCTACTTCCCAGTCTCCTTTTTCTCTCCTCTTTTTTACTTTCAGTTGTGCTCAAAGCTCCTTCGTGTAAAGCAGACGATCACGCACAGTTGTGCGACGGAGCCGGAAAATATTTATGGTGTTTGAGTCATGGAACTTTTTCTTCTACTACTATTTGGAGAGGGCCCTAACATGGAGACTATACAGTGCATACTCTCAAGCTAGACTTCTGGCCATTATCCAGGGGTCTGGTGGTGGGTCTCATCAGGGCCAAGAACCACCTTGAAGAGGAAACGTAACGATAAAGACCTTTTTATTGTTTCTGCGTGTCAAAGGAATGCTGCAACAAAAACAGACCCATGTAAAACTAGCGAGTGTATCTGGAACTTGCAGTTTATAATTAAAGGATATTGATCCATTTATGTGTCATAATGTGCATAAATGATTACAGTGAGTTACATCCAACCCAAATTATTACTGATTATCACTCGTAAATGATTAACATAGGTTTTCCCTCAGATTCTAAAAGGAAATAAAATGGCTTAACTGAAAATAAGTTGTGGCTAATGTAGTTTGATAGGTCAAGTACAGCTAAAACTCCAAACAAAAACCATCTCATGATTATCATCAGTCCTCATCAGTTCTCAAATAGAGACTTTCTAAAGGAACAGGTTGGTTAACACAGAATATAGTTAATCTCTGAAGACAACATTCAAAGACCAACTTTATGGATACAAAACTCATGTTTTCACACAGTTTTTCTGCTTATTTGCTAATCCATTTTTACCATCTGGCTTTATTAAAGTGGTGTCTATAAGCACCATATATCACCCAAGTTAGTAAAATATGTGGTTTTTCCAAGGTTGAGGGAAAACAAAATTAGCCCTCTGTCGTGACATCTGAGCATTTTGGAGATTTGTCTTTTTCTCTGCAAAATGTAATGTGGCTGAAAATGACATCTGTGAATATATTTAGCCTCAAACATGGTTTCCCAGATAAGACGTTTTAAACGGAGTAAATATTTTAGTTCTCCAACTTTACAAGCGGGCTAGAACATCTGAAAGCACCATAAATATCAGACAGTGCATGGATATCTTTAGGCAGAGTGTCTGACTAGCTGTAAAAAACACTGAAGTAAACATCTATTTGAAAGCATCTGCACACTGGGGGTGGATTGAGTGGAGCTGTCCGGTCTTTAAGTGCTGAACTTGTGTTTCCTGCTTTGTAGTGATTATTCTCCATCACTGTGCTCGTTACTAAATGAGCCCCACAGAAAGTCGCCTTAACTGTTAACATCCTCAGAAAACAGGACCTTCTCACTGCCTCCCTCAGTCATTTTTACATCTTCTATAACTCTCTAAGTCAAACCACCACAGTAGGTTTATATAGGATGCATCTGGTAGAATGGAGCAGCTGCCAGTATCTAACCCCTTCTGGAGAAAAGCAGCAAAACAGCACACAGCCCTGGGCAACTAATAATGGACAAGAGCAATCCAGACAAATCATCCAGCACATTTATTTACAAAACACCAGGCTCACAGAACACACAGGCAGGGTTTTCTTACACACACATGCACACACAAAGCAATCACGTAACCCTGCTTTTTCGTTTACTCTTAAACCCTCACCCACCTGCACACAATCACATGTCCACACTCCCTCCTGATTGGGGGGGCAGCAAGCAGGTGATGGCAAGACTACTCTTAGATCTTGTGACAAAGCTTTGCTTTATGTCCCCCGATCTAGACTTAAACAAAAAGGTGACAGGGCCTTTGCAGTTGCTGCTCCACGTTTGTGGAATCAGCTGCAACCCAACGTAAGAAGTGCTCCAACTCTCGTTTTTAAATCAAAGCTAAAAACACATTTGTATTCCATGGCCTTCCGGGTTCCTTGATGTCTCATTTCATTTTATTTAATTTTATTTCTTATGTGTGTGCTTGTGTGAGCATGTGTAGTCCTTAGTTTTTTAGAGTTTGTACAGCACATTGGTCAGCTGTGTTAAATGTGTTTTAAAAATTAACTTTACTTACTTACTTACAATGAAAAGTTCATCACAAATCCTTTTAATAGTGAGCATTAATTGATTTGATAATAATGCACGCACATGTGTGATAGAAAATATTTTTTAGCAATATTTTCCTTCATTTTTGGAGGGAAGTAACATATTGTTAACTAATAATATGACATCTATCCATGAAAATACGGAGAAGCTGCTGACGGTGTGGTAGACAGAGAAGCAGCTTGCAGGAGATATCGTAACGGAGGTGTTAATCTGTGAGTAGACTCGAGCTGTTTATGCCGATTTGCTGCAGCAGACCCAGGCACTTCAGCGAACGAGGCATTAGGCGATTTGAGAATTAATGGCATTTCATTTCAATAGAGAAAATTGATTTGACAAACGAGTAATTTGAGTTACAAGCTCTGCCACAGAACGAATTGAACTCGTAAGTCAAGGTACCACTGTACATCCAAAATCATCATCATCATCATCATCATCATCATCATCATCATCATATTTCAGTATTTATATGAATATTATTGATACAGACATGGTTTCTGATTTCTTAAATCCAATTAAAGCTGTTGTTGAATTTCAAGAAACCTAATAAAAAACATGTGCCATGTTTCGACATGCACTGCAACTTTTCCAAGCATTTTAAGGAGTGAAATGTATGAGAACACAAGCATTTAATCCAGTGGGGCTGTACATTATATGCATTTTGTTTCCAAGTACAGAGACTGTGTAAAGTCTGATTGAGTCCTTGTGTGAACAGAGCTGGTGATTGTTCAGAAAGTATACAGAGAACCAGGGGGCATTTCTGTGACTAGCACAGACCAGAAGAATACAAACACTTGAGAGTGAAGATGAAGGGTAATTTACGGGAGTTTATATGTGAAAAGAGCTCATAAAATGTTTTTCAGTGCATGCATACCTGTACTCTGATTTCTTTAGTTTTTCTCCATCAGTGCTTGTGTACAAAAATAACTAGATAAAGACTCCAAACAAACAGTAAACACTAAGTGGTGATTCAGCCAGGTGTTTTGTGCAATTAAACTTAAAATTAAATATTGAAATGGGGAAATGGGCTCTATGTTCACAAGAAAACTGCAGCATTATGTGACGGTCGCCTCGCCCTCCTCCCACATTTTCTCTTCCCCGTCTCCTGAATATTAGTTTCTTTTATTATTCGTTCGTTTTTTCACGTCTCCGGTTTTCTGTTCTGCTTTCGTTTTGTCTCCGTGTCTGCGTCTGTTTCAGTTTCCCCTTTTGGTTAGTACACTTACTTCACTTCCGTGTTTCCCCGTGCACTCCATTCTCCCTTTCTAGTCAGCACGTCCCGTTTGTACCGCGTCCCTTTATCATGAGTTTCACATGTGTGTCATTAGTTTTGTTTTTTAAAGCCCAGTCTGACCCCAGTTTCCTCGTGGTTGTATTTGTTATCCCTTGTGTGTGAGTTCATGATCTCTGATTTCTTGTGTCTGATTCAATGTATAACATTCCTTGTTTTCTTTGTTTTGCAGGCTCGTGCTCCTTCATAGCTGGCTCTCTGTTTGTGCGCTGAAGCACCAGTTCTCTGTATCTCGCAAGTGCTCGAAGGCACACTGGACCCTGTGTCTCGTTTCTCTCGCCGGAATGCGAGAGCGGTTTCTGATTCCGGATTTTCGTTTGGTCTAAGTGCTAGGAGCATGAGCCTCGCCGGTTTCAGTCCTGGTTTGGTTTTCTGGTTTTGTTTCTGGTTTGTTTTCCCTTTTTGGTTATTGTTATTATAGAGTCTGGGTTTTGGCTTCATTATTGTTATTTTGTCTCTGTCTGGTTATTTCTCATTCTGTATTGTCATTCCTGGTTTTCTTGTGTTCGTGTTGGTTTTGTATTTATTTTGTTTGTATTAAAGTCTCAGTTTCCCTTCCTATATTGACGCAGCATCCTCCCCTTTTCCCAACCCTCACACCATCATGACACATTAAATTAGATTTCTTGTCAACTGCAGCACTTTGGTGAGGCTATTGGGAAGTTCCTAAGCAACAGTTGCACGTCATGCATTTTTCGGAGGAAATCTGATTACTGAATGACTCACATAGACTATTCACATCATCGGATTGCTGAGGTGCTTGTAAACTGATGAACGGATTACTGGATTACTGAGTTCTGCTGTTATCTACTTATCAAATGTAAATGCACTGTATCTGATTAGGTTGTCACTGGATTAGATGCTCACATTGTGGATTTAATCCAATCCTCATATTCAATTAGTTAAAAATGACAAGGAAATACTTTGTTAGCTAGCCAGACTTGCTAGTTTACATTTAAGGCATTTAGCAGATGCTTTTCTTCCATGCCCTAACTACAGGGGACAGTCTCCCTGGAGCAACTTGGGGTTAAGTGTCTTGCTCAGGAACCCAATGGTGATATACTGAAGGTAGGATTAGAACCCATAACCTCTTGGTCCAGAGGCAAGTATTCTACCCACTAGGTTAGCTTAACCCCCCCAAGCTAGCTTAGCCGCATACATTGAAGAAAACACAAAAGGTTGAGGTTTTAATTGCCATATTGTTTAGCCCAGATCCTACACCTCTTTTGCTTGTGTCCAGTTTAACAAATAGATAAAAGTTCCTGTTTTCCAAGAAGATCTCCAACACATACAACAGTGGCTTATTGTACAGTTCAGAAACCCAAAAACAGGTGCCTGGGCAATTCCTGTTTATGGGAAAGGTTACTGAAGGGCCAGCAACAAACAACCACAAACAGCCTCAAATACACCACAATCACTCTAACAATGACCTTTTGTGTAATTTTTTGCTTCAGTGTGTATTTTCCTAGCAGGCGGAAGACCTAATTAGCGGTAGCGTATGTAGCAATGTATCTAGCAGTGACTAGGCCTTATGCAGCACATATCTTAATGCAAAATGGATCTCCTAATACTACAACAACAGTAATTCAAAGTGCATGGGCCCTAGGCGGCCTCTCACTGCTCGGCTCCATCTTTTTACAGACGTGGAAATGTGCTGGCCTAAGCAATGCAGCTACAGTGATTTGCAGCTATAATATCTGAAGACTTACTCCCATAACAGGCCTGTGCTTTCTGGGGATGTTCATCTGCTGACTATCACCCAAACCTCCACCACAGCTCTAGCAGCACCTGGCAGAGGGAGCAGGCAAAGGAGGAGGTTGATATAATCAGGTGGACAATACAGCTGGCCATGCACTCTGCAGATCAAAAACTTTGCCTTCTTTTGAAAACTTTTGATTTCCACAGTTACTTTTACTTACAAATTAGATACTTGCAAAGCCTGTTTTATGCATAGAACAAGAATTTGCTAATGCATGGGATGCTTTGACACTGCATCAAAGTGTCTTCCTTGGAATGATAAGCAAATCTTTTTTCAAAAAGTAAATATTGGCCTTCAGGCATAAAGGTGGTTTAACCCCTTTACATCCCAGACTTACTATTTAGTACAAATTCTTAAATTATAGTGTGCCATTGAGTTCTGACATCACAACAGTGATAAAAATGAATGAGCTTTGGTGTTATATCTGCAGTCGTCCTGATACAAATATTGGCACAAATATTAATATTCCTCAAAATAAACATGGCTAGTTTGTAACATGTGTTATGGCCAACTGACAAAGAAAGCATGCAAATTCATAAGTAAGGTGTCTCCAAACTTTTAATAGGCCGCGTATGCATATATAGCATTGATCTGAAAAATATAGCCCAAACTGTGTGATCTGCAGAACTACTATAGAGCCTAATTGGCCCATGTGTTGGCCCACTTCCTCTGTAGCTTGAGTCGATATCTTTAAATATGTGCTTGGGTGTATAATAATGATAAAGACTCTTTTACAACTCTTTAACAACTTTTTTAACAAGTAAAAAACTAGCTCTCTAACAACTTGATTATTTGTAATTATGTGGCCACAATTCATCTTTTAATAGGCTCTTGATGTGAGCCTGGCTTCTCTCAGTGCTAATACACGGGCATTTAAAAACAGTTTTTTATATCCTCGACAGAAGTACAGTTTTAAATTCTTATTCACTGTTTTTTTATTATTATTATTTTTGTGCTCCGGCTGTGTACAACAGATACACAATAAGGCTCTGTGCTTTCATCCCCTCCCTATCACAAGAGCTTTTCTTTACGCAGGAAATAAAGCACAAGGATGCTGGTTTACCCATCCTTTCATTCCTTTAAAGTCCTTCTTCTCTTTCCTTCTTTATATGACAATCCCTTAAGATACTTAAAAGATTTTACTTGCCTGATTTGAACATATGGAAGCAAACCGAGGGCAAAGTGGGTTTGTTATTAAAGAAGTACAAATGCCTTCTTTAGCGAGGCTGAGAAAACTTTGACAGTTAAATAAAGTCACCTTCAAATTAGAATGAGGAACATTAAACTGCTAAACTCTGCCTGCAGCATTTAATTGAGTGACAACCATTCTCTTCACCGAGACCGCCTTCCCCCCCGGACTTTCTTCCTTCCTCATTCCCTCCTTCTTTTGCTGCTCTCTTGTCTTCTTTCGATGAGAGAAAGGCATTGGGAAGATAACAACGATGTGTGTACCCCCAACACACACACACACATTTCTAAGCTGTCTTCTCTGTCATCTCTGAGCATCCATCTTATCACTGTGGAGCAGCCTTAAAGCCCACATGGTTCCAGAGAGAGAGAGAGAGAGAGAGAGAGACAGGAAAAAATAAGGACCGGCAGCAAACGATAGCAGAAGGCTGTGTGAAAAAGCCACAGTGCCATAAACAGAACAACAAAAAGGAAATAAGCAAAATACAACACTGTTTTGAAAGAGTGATAATTTGTTATCACTGTTATAGTTATAGATAAGTTACTGTTTGAAGTGTAGCTGGGAAATATGGCAATA
>JBBPDE010000140.1:14381126-14416607 GCA_037974605.1 Nannopetersius ansorgii | reverse complement strand
TAATGCTAACGAACTCTAACGTTGCTTCTTTAAGCCTTGTCTGCCGTTGCTTGCTTCCACCTCGAGGGATTTCATCACAACATACATTGCAAACGGCTAATTTACGTCTTTATCGGACACTTTGAAAAACTTCCAGACGGGAGAACTCATGCTGCCACTGGTAAGCTCCGCTCTGCTGTTGTTTACCTGTGCGCTGTGCTGCACGTGTGAAAAAGTCGAGCGAGTAATTTACGTCAAGTGATCGGCTTTTTTGATCGGCTATTTTTAGCCAATATCGGCCGATCATGATCGGTGGCCTATCAATCGGAGCATCACTACTTGTGGGCAAACAAAAGTAAATGCGGTAGCCAAACAGAATTATTGAACACTTCTAGATGGAAAAATGTGAGCCATGTAAACTTTGTTTTCTGCTATACGGCTTAATAGTTGTGTCTGTAGAGGAGTACTAAGTCTCCAAATGTTTGCTAGCTTCGATTGTAATAAAAATCAGATCACACATACCACTGGTAACTCTTATCGCTCTCTCCTCCTTTGCACCTTTCTCCTTTTTCGCACTCTCTCGACTCTCTCTCCTACCAAACCTACTTAAATCCCTGACTGACAGGAGACATGTCTATCTTTTCGAGACGAACACCAGATTAGCTGAAACATGAAGAGTCTTATTATTAATTCATGAATTACCGGACAATGCTGTTAAAGTGAGTTAGTTAAACAAACAAAAAACAATACTAATAGTAATTTATGGGTCCTACAGATAGTTAACTTCACAACTACTAACATGCAACATAGACTCTCAACCCACCACTGATTAAATAAAAATATAGCACGGTCTTGCAGGAGATTAATAAATTACATGATGAACTCAGTTTGTGCTCTATTTAACTTAACAATTAACAAGAGAATACTGAGAATGCTTCAGAAAAGCAGAAAAAAAAACAGCTGGTCAAAACAGTGGTCACCAGACATCAAGGAGGAGATCTAGTTACCTGCAGGGGTAATCTGTAGTCTGAATCAAATATGCTGCCTTTCTTCCTTAACCCAACACTACGCTTCTGATCTTAGCCCGTCAGGGAGTTCTGGAGTAAATGTGTTCATTCCAGGGTCCACTATACTAAGCTGTAGTGCTTTCACATAGAAGAGAAGCAGCAATCATCTATCATGCTATACTTACAGTTGCTTATCTCCCTGTAAGAGCCAGAAAAGAGCAACCTTCATTTAATCTCAAGCAGTGGTTGAAACCACTCCTGCACTGAGAAACACTTGCACGCAAAATGTGTCCTTCTTAACTTTAAATAGTTTGAAGGTTAAAATAGTAATTCAGCACTCAGCCTGAAATGAGAGAGGATATCAGTAACGAAAGTGAATTTCTGAATCAACCCTGGCTCCTAGTTTTTGTTTTTGTCCTACTTACAGTGTTTCTTACGATTGAATTTCTATTTATTTTCATTTTTCTGCTTCTTTTTTTCTCTCAAACAAACTGCAATTTCAGTCGTTTAAATTCTACATCTTATTTTTTTTTCTATTTGAGTCCATATAATGTACCTCAAAATGTGATGATGTGCTGTAGAAATAAACTTCCCTTGTCTTGAATGAATGTCTGGATGGAGTTAATTTATGCAAAAGATGTTTTATAACAGAAAAACAACAAGACAGAACAGACTGTTTACACCAGGGGTGTTTAACTCCAGTCCTGGACAACACAGTTTGTCATTTCTCCTCCTCAAACACACCTGATTCAACTCTTCTGTTAATTGCCAGATTTAACAGGCATGTTTGAGTAGGAAAATCACCAAACTGTGCCGCACACTGACACTCCAGAGCCAGAGATAAACACCCCTGGTTTACAGACTCCTTCTTCAAACATTTAAGCGTACACTTCTCCAACAGATTCCTTGCCAGATATCAAATGTAAATCATTGATCAACCATGTAAGACTTGTACCCTATTTAAGCCTGTTTAAAGGGAAATTCAGTCTTATTTTTATATCTATAATTCAGTTTTTGTGATCAACAAAGCAAACAAATGTGTCAAGGTTCATAGTGGAGACCCTAAACCATTTACAATCCAGAACAATCAGTGAGCCTACATGTCTCCTACATTTCTTTATAATTCCACATAACACTGCAGATTTGTCTCTAACCTTAAAGCTACCAGAAAATACTGATATAGGGAGAAAAGAAGCATATTCATAACAACTTGATGTAATACCTTTCTATGAAATGCTTTTATAGATATTAATCTTTTTGAACATCTGCATCATTTCAACACCACTGTTCTACTCTGAATGACTGTTTAGATCACAATAATGTAATCATGCAGGAATTTTTAAGCATTAGTGGAATTCCCCCTCCAAGACAAGCAGTCCTCTTGAGTGTTTCATCACTTGCAGACTGTACACAGCATGAAAACACATTTCTATATCCTCATTTCTTTCACTGAATTTCAAGTGGTAAATCTAAATCTGAATAGTGTGATCTCTGATTCAATAAAGCTGGCAACAGTTTCAGTTGCATGTTTGTCATGCAACTGACACTTTATTTATGTGGAACAAGCAAAGGTAGCGTTAGTTAAATGGCTTAACTCTCTTTTTATGCAAATATTTAAATGCACCAAACGTACTTACATTCATGACATCATTTCCCATACAGTGTACTGCAATACTGTGTAAATCATTGCACAGCAGGGCTGCGTTCATTGTGGCCTATGCATTTTCGCTGTAGGTTTAAGAAAAATGTATGAGAAGTGTGTGAGACAGGGCTAGTGACTCTACAGCCTGGTTTGTATTCTGCAACAGTGTGCAGTGTCTACCAAGATTTTGAGTTTTTGTCAAATCATTCACAATCACAGCATTGGTACACAATCAACTGGCTTGAATGATCTAGGGTAAACAAAGTGACAAATTAAAGCAAAAAACAGGGGGATGGCTTAGAAGTCAACTGTTGCAAAGCGGAATGGTTGTTCAGATCTGCACTGCACAATCATGCAATTAAGGTTTTTTATGAAGTTTCTCTCATTTGAAGGCCTTTTGTTTTCTTTTGTTCTTCATTTGTGACTTTAGCTTATAATTTAGATGAATATATTCTTGTAAGAAATTTCTTAAAGCCTCTTTAACTAATAACCCACTGGGACAGCAGATGTTAGTGCACAACAGTTAGTGTTACTGTGGTGTTGAATATGTTCTTCAGTGGAAGGTATCCACTTTTTGTCCTTTTGGAAACCTACTATATCCACTGAGCAGCTCACACTTGCAATTTTACTCTTTCCTAAAATATTAGATCCTATTCTATATATAGCAGTGAATCAGTTGATATGTGTATGGCTGATGGTCATGTCATGATAAAGTGCCTTGAGAGGGTCCCACTTTCAGTAATGCCTCATCGAGTCCTACGATTGTTTAGCTTGTTGATTGAGTCATTTTGTCTCTTCAGTTTTCACCTAGAAGCAGTTCCTCTTGCAACAGCAAAAAAGGATATGCGAGGAATATAACGATTTACCCTTGCTGATCCTTTATTGATCCAAGCTATCGACTGGTTCTGTCCAAAGAAAGATCATTGTTAGCGAACCAAGAAGAAAATCCTTTGATCATGGACTAGTCTTGCTGACATGCTGTAATGTCCTGTGATCAGGGTTGAAGGCTGACAAGAAATTATTCAGAAAAAAAATACAAAAATACAAACTACTCCCAGAACAGTTTGGCAGAAGAAAATGTCCTCAAACTGTTCAAAAGAATGACAATCTTCTGAGAACACACATTCCTCGTGAAGGGATTTCCCAGGTGGACAAAATGAGTGACTGTGGCAGTGTTGTATGGGTACTACTATTTCTCTGATGGTTTCTCAAAAATGTAGTGACTACAAGATGAAGATGTTCCTGCAGCAAAACTTGAAGGAAATTGGTGCTATCACTGTCAAAGTCATGGGTCTGAATTCCTATGGAGCTTATCACTCACTCACTCACTTTATGTAACTCATTAGGGTCGCAGGTACCCGAAACCTATCCTGGGGCCAGGGGACAAAATGGTCACATAATTGTTTCTGTATATGAACCATACAACTGTACTGTTGTTGTACTGTAATGACCTTTGTATAGGTCGGCCATATGAAAAACCATTATAGTTCCCCATATACACATACACCCACACACACACTGAAGCCCTCTGTCTCACTACAATCTGCTTCACAGCAATGGCAAGCAACACACAAACAAGCAAAAGTGGTCCCCAGGGCCTTTTTTTAAAAGTGAGGGGGAAAAAATAACAGGTAAAAGGGTAAAGGGGAAGCACAATAGCATCACAAAGCAAAGTGACCGTCTCCTATCCCTAAAGCAGGAAACAGCACTGAGTGATTAGATTCGGGTGATAGATTTTAGTTTTCACCTTGAAGTGAGCAAACAGCCAAGAAAGTTTTTTACTAGTGCTGGGCCGCTAACGGCGTTAACGCGAGACTCTTATCGCGCGATAAAAAAAATATCGCCATTAATCTATTCACAAAGTTGGGTTGGGAGCTGGGTCTGTACTACGCAAGCTATGATGACTTTCACTTTGATATTTTAGCGCGGATTTACTCTCTGTCTGTCTGTCTGTCTCTCTCTCTCTCTTTCTCTCTCTGGTTCGTGACTTTTCCAGTTTTAAATCTGTCTCGCTTGGGATTGGGATCATTTTTTTGGGGGGGGTGGCATTTTAATCTAGATGAATCTAGATTAATCTCAAGATTACAATGAGATTAATCAAGATTTAAAAAATTAATCTATGCCCACCTCTATTTTTTACACTTTTGTACAAGTAGCATTTCGGTAGTTATCTTTCTTTCTCTCTCTCTTTCTCTACTCTAACCTCTGTTTTGACATTGCCAAAGGAAAATGTTCAATGTCAGGTCCAGCTCCATCACAATCTAGCTGCTATTCTGTGAGTGCAAATAAAGGCAGTCTAGAGAAAGTTCTGCTTCTGCAGAGTCATAAAGGTATGCAAACACCTGGATCAAACAAACAAACTCCATATGAAATGTGTAGTGATCCAATGATCAGGCATGCCACAATTTGGTCTGATTGTCACTATTGCTGAACACTCTTTCAGAGGGGACGCTAGTAGCTAGTAGCTTTAGCATCTTTAGTTTACACAGGAGACTTCAAGCACTTCCAAGCTGGATATAAAGTAGTCCCGGTGGTGGTTGTCTCTTGTTCTGCTTCTACCATGAACCATGTGCGTATTGTGTAACCAGTTATGTGAGGATGATGTAAGGAATAGTTCAATCTTCAGAATCTGTATCTAATGATCAGAAGAGATGATACAGCTTTTACTACAATAATGACCCCGCCAATATAAGACATCTGCCAGACATGCTGATCATGTCTATATTGTGTCTGTCATTCCAAGAGCACATCTGCATGTCGGCGCCATGTGCAAACGTCTGTTCGGCATATGATCGTGTGCCTTTGACCCCTCTTGGACATCGATATTCAGTTCAATATCTGAATGTATGTCAATGCAATGTTTTGGACGTCTGTGGACGGTAAAGACAGGCACAGAAAACTGGCAAAAGTTGTCTTCCTGTTAAAGCATAATGTTTTTCTATTGCTGTTTCAGTGTTCCATCCAAATCTTTATTTACGAATATACAAATATGTGCATATCCTCTTTCCATAAAGAAATATCAGAAAAACGTTTCCTCAGGGGACGTCTTTTCAGTGTACAAAAGAACACTAAAAAGGAAATAACTTTGCTCAGCGGGGATAATATAAATGAACAGGGCTTCCATGCTATAGCCATACTGCATAGACCTGCTAGTTATCAATATTGCAAATGCAAAAGTTGGAAATGTCACCAGTGATGCCTCGCAACAATGCCTTGAGGTTTCATTGAATAATTCAGCATCTAACAACCGTAGGCCTGCCATTATCTATTTAAATCCACAGAAACTCATCCCAAAGCAGGCATGTGGTGCTGTCATGGCCTGGTTTGGAGAGACAGACAAGCAGGCAGGCAGGCCAGAAAAACAGGAAATTAAATGTATGAAGAGACGGCTGCAAGACCAGTTTATGTCTATTCCTTCCTATCATTTTTTCCATCTCTCCTCCATGCCCACCTCACCTGTTCTCCCCAATCATCCATTCATCAAGCCCTGCGTGTCATCCCTTCATTCTGAGTCCCTGATGCAATCGCTCTTCCTTTCCATACATGCCCAACCCTCCCCCAATAGATCTCATGTTCCCAACCCCCTTTGTTCTCAACCCAGTCTTTCTCATCCTTGGCAACAGCTGGGGAAAAGCTGCACAGATGAAGATGTCCACTCTGGCTACCATACTTCAAAACATCAGAAGGACTGGAAACAATGTTCCATGACACAAATGCCTGCGGGGGGTTTGTTCACACTAAAAGCTACAATAGCGCAGGGAGGGTGGGTTGAGGGGTATGTGTCGGTGACTTGAGGATAAGATAAACATATTTATCACTTGAGGTTTGATGTGGATCTTAATAAGGCTGTTTATTATGGGGATGAAATTAAGCCGCCGAATACAGCAGCGAGCAAGCCTGGCCGCTTGTTATTAAATGCATGAGATGTGTCAGACCACTTACAAAGGCAGAAGATAAAAGGTATGTGAATGTGCACGTGCGCGAACACACGCCGCACCACTTCATTAATAAGTAAATTAATGTATGCTAATCTGTTTAGTGCAACCAACACTCGCCACTGCTTGCCACACTGATGCTTCTCACGCTCTCTCCACTCTTTCTCTTTCATCATGCCATATTTTCTCCTAATTCGACTCCGCACAACCACGGCGATGAGCTTGTTAGCCTCACTCTACACTGCACTCTTTCTCTATTCACTTTGCTCTTATGCCCCCGAACCCCTCCCTAGTGTGCCTACTGCTGAAATACGCGGTCCTCCGCTGTTATCAGCCAGATTGAAGACCAGCTTGCCTTGCTCACACAAACCTCTACACGTGGCTGGGTAGGACTTGTGTAGGAAGAGTGGAAAGGGATTACTTTGTGCCAAAGAATACAATGCATGATGATGTGAACAGAAACCGTGTTCTGTTAAGTTTCAGTCAATTACCCCACCGCCCCTAATCACTCAGAGCTTCATTCTGGGGCTCTGTACCAGAGACTACTGTATAGTTTTTGCACAGTTTATCTATTATATAATTCCAGACTTTTTAGGCTCAGTGTTGACAAAGTTGGGTCTTCACCAATTCTGGGAATTTACTGAGATCTTTCAGTATGTTACATCATTCTCTCCCTTCTGTCTTTATATTAGGCCCATGAGTGCAGGGCCTTTCAAACATTCTTTTTTTCCTTTTTTTTAGATAAAAATGTCACTTTTGACATGTTTCTTACTCCAGCTATAAATCATTACCAACAGGACATATTTTGTCAGACGGCATTGGTTTATCTATTGTCGTCACAGTGGTCACTCACCCACCTCAATCTAGATAGAACCAATAGGAAAGATCAATAGTCATTTTATATAACCCAAAATAAAAGAGCTTTTTGAATACATTTCCGCATATTTGCACTGTAAACAGGCTAATATATAATAAGAAAGAGGTAAGGAAGATGATCTGAGCTCATAGCAATCAAATTCATTTCCCTCTCCCAACACTGACAGACCTCACAACGAGCCGCCGCAAGTGATTATCATTAAGGTTTTCCACTGAAACTAAGCCTGCCAACTGCTGATGTTTCAACAGGATGCACTTAGCCTTTGGCAAAACCCATTCAACACTATTTCAGTCGGTGCTTAATGGTATACAATCATCATATAGGAAATCAGCGTGAAGCACCAGGCCTGTGGTGGCACGCCCTCAACTAATATTAAACCCTATCAAGCATGAATGTTGACATCTCATCCATAAGCCATAAAAAACACACAGACTTTGTACGGCATAGAAAAACCCTGCCCCTCTTAAACCTCGTAAAACACAGCACTCAACAAACCGCCTTTATTGATATGCAATATGCAAAATGGGCCTTTTATAGCTGGATGCTCAGTGTGGTTTATCGAGTGTTGGTGGGAGAGCAGCTTTATGCGGCGTGGTGGGGATGGATCGTTCCCCTCAAAACACAGCATGTAAATCCACCGTTTCGTTTGAGGGAGGCTCACTGATATCCCTGTCAGGATGAGACAGCCACATTCTGACTGCTGGGACAGAATCAGGCCTAAGACCGCAGTGCGTTAAGCCCATGTGGGGAGGTAATCTTAGTAATAGCTGGGCTATGAATACGAGCGCCAAATAAAAGACACGAGGAGTGCAGCGAAGAGTGAAGCAAAGCAGACGGCAGGCATTTGACCATTGACAAAAAAATGTTTCTGAACCTCTGTGCTCTTAAAAATAAACATGCCAATACAGCTTCTTTGGTGCGATGCCACAGAGGAACAAGTATTGTTTCCCTAAAGAACCTTTTTTTGTAAATGAGATGTAAGGGAGTACAGCATTTTTATGGTAAGTTAATGGTCCTGTACTAAAAAATTATACTTTTCCACAGTGATACAACCACTAAAAAGAAAAAGATAGCAGCTATAGGTACCATGTTTCACTCTTTTATCTCTTTAATGCCTCTCTAATCATAGGCTTGACTTTAGTGCTGTTAGTCAAGCAGGACTGAGTAGAACAGTAAACGCAGATTCCACTCCACTCACTTCCAGAAACTCTAGAGACAACACACTGCTTCATATCTGCTTCACACTGATAAGATACTGTGGGTCCCAGGTAAGGAACTAGTCCTCCTCCTGCCTTAGGATTGACATGTAGGACATACTTAACAAAATGGTTCAATAGTACCAAAAAAGACTTCTATGACTTCTAATAAAAGTAGAGTCTTTTAGGGTGGAATATGAAACCATTTTTAAAACGTTCTTGAAGGAAACATACACAATAGGTTCAATATTATAGACAAGAGTTACTGAACCAGGCAAGGAATCAATTTAAGCATGCAAATGGTTCATTAAGTTGTGACAGTTCTATATATAACCACTGCGTTTACCTACAAAGCCTTGAAAAAATGCTTTCGTATGGGTACATTTTGTCATCTGTGTCAGAATGTGATTGGAATAAAACATTGCAGGACAAAATATAACGCAATACATAACTCATATTCACATCATATCAACTTCACATTCATATCCATTTGGAAAGCGGAACTTAAACTCAACCGCTTTAATCAAGCCCGCATCAATGCGCTCACATTATTTTTTCTGTCTTTATATGGTTACAAAAAGAATTAAAATGGATTTGCAGGAGCATAAAGAACCAAAGAGATGAGCCGCTAGCAATTAACTCTAATCCTTTTCTCTACACTCATAGGCATATCTGCTTTTCTCTGCCACCACACATATCTCTGTGTGCCAGCACAGCCATATAAACAAAAAAAATTATTAAAACATGTTATTCCTTAATGAGAGTCGAAGATGGGGATCAGAAAGATGGCTACCAAACCTATGTGTGTCTTGTCCATTGCAGTCATTTTACTGGGCAAAAGCCACTCACTGACACATAAAAGTCTTCTCAATTGGGAGGGGCCCACCTCTCGACACACTAGTCATTCCAGTCAAACACAAGTAGGAAGACTGATTGCAGAACCAATGTGTTACCAGGTCTGGATCTGACAGGTAGAGACTGCAATGCTTAATGTATACAATGTGTCAAATAGACCTAATTAAAATACCTTCTCTTGTAAAAGAGAGAAAGCTGAGAAACATAACCGATGTCAATCAATGACAATAAAACAGAACTCGAACGAAATTCACAACAGACTTACTTTTCTACATTTTTTTACTAGTTTTTCTCGCTTCAAGTTATCCATTTTTGTTTGTTTTTAAGTAGCATAAATGAAGTAATGAGTCTTTGCTTCACTACATTTGTTATATCTGTCCAAGTTGACAAAGACTGAAGAAAAGTGCTCAATAGAGGGTGCTATACCAGTAACTTCTAAACAAGAAATGGCTACAATTATTTATTTATTTAGTCCTCACTAAATCACACGAATACTGTGTAAATACAGCGTGTAGTTCCACTGGGAATGAGTTAAGACTGCAGCTGCTGGCCTAGTGGTTAGTAAGGTGTCCCTGTGACCAGAAGGTCATGGGTTTGAATCCCAGGACTGCCAGTGGCACCACTGAGATACCCTTGAGCAAGGTACCATCCTGACACACTGCTCCCCAGGTGCCACCTTTTGCTGGCTGCCCACTGCTTCGCTTAAATGCAGATGAATAATTTCACACTGTTCACACTGTGCTGCGTTTATGCATGACTATAAGGGCCACTTTACTTTACGTAAAACTTCAAGACAGTTAAAAAGCAGATGGAGGGACCGTTACAGTCGGTACAGGCAGGGAAGGAGGGTCCCTACCAGCCAACCAGAGTGCAGGCGGAGGTATGTGTCATAATAGGCAATAACGTGACTCCAATCCCAGTGGAAATGATCTGCATGCTTATTATTGAATTTCCCAAAATCAGCACCAGTATTACACCAGTACCTCAAAATCATGACCATCGCAGATCAGTATAATGTACATGTGCTGCACTTTTGACAAAGAGCACAACTAGGGTGTTTAAATTCAAATACTCTGTGTGTCCTGTCTTGAGCAATAGGGATTTGTTATTTATTCCAGTTTCCAGCAGATGCTGACTAGTGCAATTAAACGAGCTGCTTTAAATAAGGGCTCATTGAAGAACAAAAGTCAATTTGATTTTAAAATTAGAATGGAACAATGGATTTGTCGCTCATGGCTTATGAGTCAGATTAACACACTGCCCCATTATATCGACTGAATAGAAATAATAATTGAGGTTATAAAAAGCGTGATGAAAGGTAGTCAGTCCTGTTACTGTGTTACAGTGAGTTGAAGTTGTGACCAATTTTAAGACATTTGACCCTTCGGGTACTTAAAGTATGCTGCAATCCAGAATTCGATGTTTTACCTAGCAGTGGTGTGCGTTTTTGACAAGCAGCTCGATTTCCCTCTTGTTTGCCCCGTGTTTGCCCTGTGTGCATCGTTTGCCTCTTTCACATCGAGGGTCTCGGGGAGTGCGCTGCCGTGTGATCAGACTCGAGTCCCCCTCTCAGTCACCGAGGGTCCCGTCAGTCTGTCCGGTTTGAGCAACCTGATCCACCGTGCTGCTCCACATAGCGAGGGTCCCGTATACTCGGGGGTCCGGACAAAACTTCCTAGGGCTTTTTTTTTCAAATGCACCAACGTGAGTGCTCCTTATACCAACGCACGCGAATATCGTCTAGAAATGCACGTGCCAATCAAGTGGGCACTTATGAACTCTGGACCCCACCGCAACCCCTCAGCACCGGTTCGTCCCGTCCACGTTTTAGGCAAACCTGAAATCTCACGCGTGCACGCGCCTTACCTGGCCGTGGGGCAGCAGATCCTCACGCGCTCATTCCCGGGCTGAAAGCGGGCAGTAATTCCTCGGGGTGGTCCGGTCCGGCTCGCGCAGGCTCCGGCATTGGGCTGCGCACGGTGCTGCTGCTGCTGCTCAGAGAGTGTGAGATCAGGAATCCCCCCAGTCCCGAGCCGAGCGGGAGGGGCCTGTAGAGCATCACACAGTCCACACTCAGGAGTGTGTTACACACCCTACAGCCTCATGGATTTACAGCAAGACAGATGTGGAGGAATACTATTTATTCTTATTATTTTTAATTATGTGCAGTAAAAACATGTGGAGGGGAGCTACGGAAACTGTGCTTTCAGTTTACGTCGCTCAAATATGAGCAGAGCGTATCAACACATCAACTGTGTAGTATATAAATGTAAAATATTTACTAATTTCGTAACATAAATATGAACGTAAATTCAGCTACATTTCCATATAAAATATACCTCTATATAAGTATAGAAAGTGCCTCTTGAGATGGTAAACCACCACTGTACTTAGAGGCGGGAGATTTGAAAGAGATCAGAGAACGTTCAGAGAACGTGATTTAGTGCGCAGGCATGAGTCTGCCTCAACATGTTGCGGCTCCGTCTCGTCGTCATATTTTAGTGTTTCCCCCCCAATTTTCAACTGTTATCTCCGTTTATTTAGTATTAGTAAGAGAGCTTTTTCAGTGTTTCTTTTGTGTACGTGTCTGTTTTGGCTCGTCGCACACTGCTAATGCTAACAGCTAGCAGTAGACATGGCTTTGTTTTCTGATTATTTATTTCTCCATGCTGCTGCCGTTTAAAGGCATCTGTGGCAGCTGCAAACCCGATTCTCCCCCGTGGAGCGTCTCAGTGTTTCTCTTGTCTCTTGTTTTTTGTTTTGTCCTTAAAGCCCTGTATTTGTATTACTGTAAACTTTCCATTTTCTTTAAGGGTAATGCGTTAAACTGAGTTTAAAATGAAGTTAGTGCTTTGGTAGTATATTTGGGTGCAAATTTAGGGTTTGTGCTATAAAAACAGGCATTTTTAGGCATTTGTTTTACACACCAGAACAACACGGTTTTCACCATATGCGGGTGCTCTTGGAACGTAACCTGCGTGAAAAGCGAGAGTTACTGTATATCATATATAACATCTATAAGAAAAATGGATTTAAGAAAAATCGTTTATTTAATGTAGGCTATTATATAGCATCATTTTAGCATCATTCATAAAGAAGAATGTGGGCTAAAGGAATAAAAAGAATTGTAAAATAGAGGAAGAGAGCAATCGTTTTAATACCCCCCTCCCCCCTATTCATTAAGCAGTATAATGTGAGAGACACAGGGTGAAGGAGCATCTGGCGTGTTAAACTCAAGCTCATCCGCACGAGAAGAGCCTCCATGCTTGCGCCAATTGCACTGCCGTCATCATTTCACTTGGGGGTTGTGTAATAATTTTTCAGGGGGCATCAAGGGGCAACTGTATGCATCCCTGCCAACTAAGCAAAGGACGTGCCTTCGTGTGCCTGCAATTGCAATCAGCTCACTGCATGGACACATTCATGCAGTCATGCATGCTTCGATGTACACCTTGCAGTTTTAAGACCACCACCCATATTCATGTTGGCACACGGATGCCACGGTTAAACGAGGCTCTTCAGATGAATATGTTTTTTTAATACTCCGCACATGTTCTTCCTGCAGGCTGTAACCTAATTTGGACTCATTCAGTTTCTCCTGAGACATCCCAGGAGCCTCCCAGCATCTTCTCACACAAAGGACGATCTACTTCCCAGGCATATTCTCAGCTATTAAATTAAGGGCTGAAATCCAATAGATGATGAGGTTCACGGCACAGTTTCTCACTCAGATGAGTCAAAAGACTCAGGACAACATTACAGGGAATTACAGGGGCGAACACAACACAGCCTAGTCCTAGGTCACGGGTGGGTGGGTGACTTTCAAAACAGAATGATCAACTAATTATTAAGATCATCTTAATTGAGTGTGGAAAACACACACACATAGACTTGGGACTGTGATGGGAACACACACACACACACACACACACACACACACACACACACACACACACACACACACACACACACAGATACTTGGGACAGGGATTGCAAAGCATTGATTTACAAGATCAACAGTGACATAGCCCCAGTACCAGCTTTTCCAAAAACACAGAGTAGATCTAAGAGATGTGATCTTCAAGAATCAATACAGTCATTCTACTATCTCAGTGAAAACAGCCTTGGCTTTAGATGTTTTAGGCTCTATTACAGAACAGAATAATCAAAATAGCAGCATGACACAGAAATGGACTTGTTAAAAATGAAGGTTAGGCTACAAGTCTGATACCAAAGCAGAACCATGTATCTAATGAGGCAACATGCTGTAATGCCAAATCAACGCTCGACTGCTCCACCTTTATGTGTTCTGCTCATAGTCTGCAGGAAAACTAATCAGGCAACAAAAATAACTAATTTAGCATCAGTTTTTTTTTTCACTTTTTCTCACCAGGAAAAGGCTAAGCCTGCTGACTTCTGCAGGCAATATCTCACCATTTCCAGTGCCAGCTTCTCAGATGTTGTGCAAATGAATGCAGTGCAACATCACAGAATGAGTTATCAAACTTTACCCACAATGGTATGAGACAAAAGCGACTTATCCGAATAGCTTACATACGTTATCTCTGACTAAACAGGCCATGCAAAGAACCAGGCAGGGTCTTAAATTCAGCACCTCGGTCAGCGGTCAAGGGGGCTACAGAAATAAAGCAGATTTGGGGGCAACTGCCTCATAAACAATAAAAGATTATTAATTTATTAGAACAAAATGACCCAATCTTATCTGCTATAAAATCAAAGTATTATTATACTTAATTTGTTTTTTTCTTAGTGATGGTCTGCAGTTGTTTAAAACCTGATTTCCTGAGTAAAGTCCAGATAAATCAGATGCAGACGTTCATAAGAAAGCTGTGAAAAACTGCAAGTAAGAAATGGAGACAGGGAGCAGGTGGAGGACTTTAAGTGGAAAGCTATTTTGTCAAGCTTCAGCCCATTTATTCTGTAAAATGGGTTTTTGTATTCCATGAGCCTACAACTGCAGAATCTTGTTCATTGCCAACTATTTCTCTATACCAGAATGAAAAATGTTGATTTTCTTATCTCAACAGCAAAAAAAAGGAAACAAAGTGTAGACAGGTGTGTCTGAAGGAGTCAGGAGGTTGTTTCCACTGCTTTTATTAGTTCAGAAAAATGCACTTGCCACTCATCATGTTTTGTTTTGTTTTGTTAAAGCTGTCATGTTAGGAATGGTGCGATAACTAACCACCGAGGCCTAGAAAACAATTCCATTTTATAGCATTCTCCTCTTAAAATGTTTTTTTAAAACTGGTCCAATGTTTCAAAGTTGTTTATTCTGAGGCGACTGATGGATGATCATCATTTGCAGTGAAAGCTATTAACCTTGTCATGCATTATTGATGGTCTAATGCAAATAACTTCATTATGTAAAAAAAATAGTAAACCCAGCAGATTACACAAATAAAAAAACACGCTTGAATTGACAAGGAGATTAAAATCTCATTCTCATGTCTTTATCCAAAATGAGTAAGGGTGATCGCACTTACAATATGATCTACATAAGTTTTTACCACCAAGAAGAGACTGAAGGAAGAGAATAAAGCAATTAATGGCTGGTTCAGTTGCACACGATTTGACACGATACTAAAGGGCACAATTTCAGAATTTTGAGCTTTGCAGCACAAATGTTCCAACATTTCAATCGAATTAAATGGTTAGATTTAAACAGTCATTCAGAATGGTTTGCTCCACTCTAGAGACACTTAGTGAGTCAGAGTTTTTTACTCAGTGGTGGTTATAGGAATCAGATATCCAAAGTGTTTAATGCCCCTAAGAGCATTAAGTTAATACATGAAATTTTAACTGGTACATTACAGGGTGCCTGAGACATCGCATGAAGCCTGAGATTAAAGTGCTTTTTTATTATTCATTCCTAAAAGAGAGGTACATGGAGGGTAAGCAAATGTTCCAGAGATTTTTTGTTGTTCTTATTCAAATTTTCCACTATTTTATCAGTATCAGTATCATAAAAGTGTGTGAAGGTCTGCGGGTAATATTGCATTATAAAAAATATATAGTATCCTCAACAAAATACTTTGTATCCTCAACAACTGAATTATATTTTAAGGTTCAGTCTGCCTTAGAAGATCCATAGGTGAAACAGGCCTGGAGTATTAGAGTATTAGATGTTTCTGGGGGGTATTGAGATTTGCTACATTTCAGGGTGATTTTGCCAAGTAAGGACTTTCTACAGTCCCTGTGTAAAGTATCCTAATATTAAAGATGGACAAACCAGACACTTTAGACTAAGAATATCAAAGTATCCATCACAATGCCATAATTTATCCATCCTTTCTATGTCTCTCCCAGATATCTGTCTTTTACTTTTACCCCTTGCAATTTTTAAAAAGATGGATGGAATGTAATTCGTGAAGGAGAATTTCATGATGTAAGCAAAAGAAAGTGGAAGCAGATGTGTGACAGCGGCGAGTGAAAATGTGCAGGCCAGGGGGAGGGGGAACCTATGCTGTAAAGATGTTAATCCTATGGTCCCTGTTTCTGGTCCTAATTATTTCAAACAAGCTCATGCCTCCACCCAGATCGGCCTCACCTGCTACTGTTCATTGTTCATGGACTCATTAATACACATATACATGCTTCCTAGTTTTGCAAAGACTTGTCCAATAGCATTATAAATTCTACCCGAAGCATGTCTGAGTTATGAGAATGGGCTTATCTGTGGTTCCTGTTTGTTCACCTGCTCGTTTTTGAATACAATTTATCGCCAAAATAAAGGTGCCCATATGCTTCCAGTCACCTCTGGCTCATGGCTGACATGCATCTCAGTGTAGAAGTGCATGGAGCCATGGTAACCAAGTAATGTCGATCTCAGCTGCACTGCACTCTCCAATACAGCCTGCAGCCCTCCGAATACTTGATAAATATTGTAAAATATTAGTTGAACATGTATGTATGCATATGGCTGGAGTGTATGTATGTCTAGAATTAGGCTGATGCATTTGTAGGCTTGCAATGAAAGGTGCACACACAGGAACTTATCTGGCCTCTTTTAGGGGATTGTGTTCAGATGGACTGAGGAACATTTTCTAAACTGTGGAATAAGCAAAGGTCAGTGGTTAGTTAAAGATGAATATTTTTCCCAACAGACAACTCATGGCCAGCAGTGTGTATCAGTGTTAATGCTATGATGCTCTAGAGACACTTAAATTACAATGATCACTGCAAGAAAAGGCAGATTTACAATCACACAACAAAAGAACATTCATTCAGTGCCCAAAAGTCCAATAATGTCTGGGGTTGATCCACAAATTAGGTGGGTTCAGATCAGCTCATTAGAAAATTCTGCAGAGCAGGTCAAGAAGTAAAACAAACCCCACTGTTATAAATAACTTACAGAAACGTTGTGAGTGGGGTCATGGTAGGTTTGTTGATTAACAAATATTTTGGTCTCACAATGTAAGCTGACTCTCATAAAAGGTGGGTGTGGGTCAAAAACAACCCCGATCCATGCATCAACACACCTTTCCAAACCCCCACCCCCTCTTAATATGGATGTTTCAGGCAATTTTTTAGAAAAGCACCATTTTAAGTTTCACACATCACATATCGTCTATAAACCAGTAACAAAAGGGTTCTGTATAAGATCAAAAAATGATTTGTGACTTGTGACTTTATAATAGAACAATTATGAAGTAGAATTATTTTTGGTGCTATATAGAGCTAATTTGAGCAGCTCCTTCAAGAATAAACAGGCTTCCTATCACCCACAACAATCCCCTTTTCTTAAAATTTGGGCTCAGACCATTATGAAACACTTGTGTCCATTAAAGCCCACTCATCATAGAAAGCCCCCATATCACTAAAATCAACAGAAGAGCCTATTTTATCAGTTTCATAACTGTGAGTGGGAAAAAAATCCCTCAGAGGGCTTTGTTCAATCACAGTTAAAGGTCAGTTCTGAATTTAGTGCACTATCATAGCCTGTCTTTCCCAGCAGCAGCCTTGTGGCGGCAGAGTGCAAGAAGAAACTGAAACAAAATTTGCTAATAATTAATAGAGGGGAATTGGCAATGACATCACATTATCCCCCTATGGATTTTTCCCATGGAAATACAAAATCAGCCAGTCTCTTACTCCCTGCGTTTGAACAGTTTCATGATAATAACCTAGAGAGGGGCCTGTTTATCAGAGTGATTCACTATAAACTGAACAGGCTTTAAAAAATGCTTTCTTTTTCAGCTGCACTCTATATTAAACAGACATTATTCCTCCCTCCTGTCAACATATTGACCATTTTTTATGGCCCAGGACAGACTGCAGCAGATTAAATCACTTAAAAAAGGCTCTGCCTGAAACATGGTAAATAATTTCGTTTGCATACATCTTCTACATTTTCTACATTCAAAAAAGGGTTTAGAAATGTGTTATACCAGCAAATTTAAAAGTCCTAATTAAGTTGATCAATGTAGACTCCAGCATGAGAAATGAAAACACAGCAACAAAAAGTATTATAATAATCCACATATTACCACAGTCAAAAGAAGACCATACAAGAATGTGACTTTGAAGTAATATAGGTGTAGATTTTAGTGGGCACATTAATGTGTTATTATCACATTAACGCATTATTCAATTAATTCCAACAATTATTTTACCGTTACCACAGTTTTTTTTTTACAATTACTCTTATTTTGAAAGTTCATTTTTCTGTGCTTGACCGCTTTACCTCACTTTAACAGGGACACTCGCTACTGACTGCTTCTGCTGCTCCCTGACAAAAGAAAAATATTTCTGCTGGTCCCTGTTCAGAAAACAAAAGAAAACAGATTTATACATGTTAACTTGCTGTTGCTGGGAAGGTGCCTGATATACTGTTCTGATCGCAGCTCTGGACCAGGGTGCTGGTGTCCTGATAATTCTTGCTGCCCTGTCAAAAAATGCTACCGTAATGCGAATCGGCAGCATAGTCCATCAATTCATGCTACCCTGCTGAAATATGCTCCCTTTAAGTTTATACAGTTTATAGTCAATGATGAGAAATAGACAAATAATATGCATAATCAGAGAAAAATCAATTTTATTTTAAATATTTTCTTATAAGTCGTGTATCAATTCATACTGCTTTGACACTAATCCCAAGCATGTGGAACTGCACATGCTCAGAAGGGGACAGTAGCATATCTGGATAGGTAGCATGTTTTGACAGAATACTCAGCAGCACGATTAATGGTGATTTAAAGAAACATTTTAAAATACTTTTGTAGAAATATATGCGATTAATCTGGATTAATTAATTACACAGCTTGTAATCGTGTGACTAACCAGTCCTCTTGTTTATCTCCAATACATATCTTCCTATATATTAAAAAACCCTCGGGCACTTACCCTCCTAACTGTTTTTTCCTTACCTTTCTCTATTTGACAGGGTCATGTTGAGTAACTTAGCTGGTAGTAACTTGGTATTAAGTATAGCTGGTATGAAGAACAGGTGTGGACTACTTACGCAAAATTGTACGTTGCTCAATAGGAGCGTCTGCTAAATGTCGTAAACGTAAACCCTTGTTTTACATATGATCTGAATTTCTCTTGGTCTGGTAAGCATTCCTTGTATTGTCAGAAATGCTTCTACAGCCAGACTTGTAGACTATAGTGGCTTAAACAGTATTCAATTAATTGTTCACTCTTGGAGGCTTCAGGCTTGCACTTAAATCAAGTTATGGCTTGATTTATAAATCCATCACTGATCTACAGCTCTTAGGTACAGTAGTACACACTGCTTTAACGCTCTCCTCACCTTTTAATGACTGGATCTTGTCGGCATAATCAATACTACATCAGCACCACGCCCACCTCTCTGCAAGTGCGCGTGCTGACGTGAGAGCTCCGCGGCCCTCGGGCGCCACCTGGTGGCGATGTTTGGAAACACATTTCAGCACAGCTGCGAACATTAAGAGGTTTATTACGAGTCCATAAGTTTTGAAGTGAGGGCATTAATTCACACAGCTGAATTGGAATGCATTTAAAAGCGTAATTAAAGTCTAGCCGAGTCGTGCTATCTCAGTGGCAAGCCTGGGGTTTAGATGGAGCTGATAACGCCTGAGCTTGGTGGTTAAAACTCTCCATGACGAAACTGGCCTATCCAGGCACAGAACTCACAGTAACTATTTTTGAATCTGTCCGGCCCTTTTCCTGGACCAGGTTCCTGTGGGAGGGCCACTGGGAAGGCATGGGAATGTTCCTCTGGCTCATTTTCCTCATAACAGCCATCCAACTGCAAGGAGAGAGGCAGGAGGAGAAACTCTTCACACAGCATTACAGGACAGGACAAACTCACTCCCAGACTGACAGGTAAGAGTCACCTTCAGTGGACAGTAGTGGACAGTAATGGACCCAGGCATTGATCTGACTGAGCAGATGGAATAAAAGAGAGAGAAAATTCAGAGTAACAGTTCAGGTCACCGAGTCCTGAACTCATTTCTACACCGTTCTGTTCTTAAAGTGAGGCTGGTTTTATCACAGTGTGAAAACGAGCTAAATCTGGCATTCCTAAATATCTTGCCATATTTAGGCATTTCTACAGCATGCTCTTTTTGTGAACACATCATTAGAATCTGTCATATATAATAACTTTTTATTTCCCCCTCTGCCAAGCTATCTATCTGTTTACGTATCTATTCATATACAAAAGAGTGAAAGCGATAGAAAAAGAATGTAGTAAAACTGATGTAATAAAACCTTGTTACATCAATTTCTTATGTTAAGTGTTACTCCTTTCTCTTTCCATTTAATGTAATGTTTTGAAACATTGTAAAGGAGAGAACAACTGGTATTTTAATTTTACTTTGTTATTTCTAGTATTTATTTATTTATTTCATGTTGCTCATACACTGGACATGGATGACTAGATGCCTGATGTAGTTTGCTTCAGAGTTGCGTGCAGTTTGCGTAAACAACATGCTCCCTGTGGCCGCTGAGAGGAAAAAAGAGCCCTCTTTATCCAGATAAGTTCAGAGGGCTAAGAACTCGGAGCAGAGGATGTTTACCCACATGCGGAGCAGCTTGTCGCCTGGGGACTGTGCTAAAAGAAAAGTGCTGGAAATGCTGCAAGCTCAAAGCAGGCAGTCATACAGGACTGTAATCAATAGCAGTTAGACCAGCCAGAAGAGGAGCTCATCTCTGTTCCGTTCAATCATCTTGAAAGAAAGCATCGCTCACGTTTACCAAACCCACAGTGCGACAGTAGTTAAACCTCAGGTTCTTGGTGTCCATGCAGTTTTAACAATAAAAGCTCAACATGGGGATCCGGAGCTCACACAGCCTCAGGTCATTTGTGGAAAATCTTAACCTCTAGGTCAATGTGGCTGAAGCAAATGAGGCAAAGGGAAAGGCTCATAAAGCCGACACTACTTGAGGGCTTGAAAAAACAAACAAACAAATGAACAGTTACATAACTTGAAAATCTTATGTAGACATATGGAGAGCCTGAGCCTTAAGATATCCACGGTAAATGAGTAAAGGTCCTGAGGAGGTTTCTCTTCATAATTTAATGTAGTGGCATGCCTGTGACTAAGCTACAGATGGTCTGCACATATTGAGGGCGCTATATGAATGAGAGAGTGCACTGTTTATTTAAGTCTTTCACCAAAATGTCACAATGTCGCAGACTTGACATTTGCCAGCTGTCTGTTTGTGTTGACGTGATTGTCGACTCTCATTTCCTGTGTGCTTTAATAAAGGCCTCCCAGTAATTTCAGTTCGCCGTTTTGACATTGTCACATAATCAAGCCATTGATCCATAATATCAAGGAGATTTCTTGACATAGATCATGTTCACATTATAGAGGAATCCCCAGTTATGATAATATTGTGGTTCTCTAGACTATCAAGGGTTTATATTCCAGAATCACCGTGGACCATGACTACAGTTATTAGACTTCTGTCAACAAACACGACCAGAAGTCTCTGTGAAAGTGTTCTGTACTAATTGGTGTTGTGCAGTATTTTGTCTATTAATCATGAATGTTTGTATAATTCTGGCTTTTGCCAAAGGAGAAAATATGCAAATGAGCCCTTTAATAAATGTTTGTTGTATGCTGCTGTGAGCATCCACAACAATGGCAGATGTTCTAGATGAGTTTTGATGAATTAGGGGATTCATGGCATCCAGGGCTGATAAATATTTTTGCAGAGATTAACGAAGGCTGAGTTTTAACCTTGCTACTGAAAACCTTATAACTGGACAATGGAAAAAGCTACACATAACAGATATTGCACAAGGAGTGATTGTATCACTCCAGTGAAAAGGAGAAAACCAGCAGGTTCTCACAACCTTTATAATTAGGAAATGTATTCAAGTAAAATGTAAAGGTTTCTGTTACAAACTGTATATGCCTGCTTCAGAGTCTTTACTGAAGGATTCACAGTAAAACTGTGTAACAAACAACTTAAAAATGATGATAGTCATCTGTTAAAATATATCAAACTTCACATAGTTCAAATGCCAGTGTTAACGCAGATAAGTAGGATGAAATCCAGCACTGGAAAAGAATGTAGAACACTGTTAGCTTGGTATGTACATTAAAAAATGCATTATAATGAGTTGAATTTCTAAAAAGCTCTGTGTCGTACATTATAGTTTTGAAGTCCCAGATGTAGCTCTTGTAAAGTGAAAGCGTGTATTTTTACATGTATTGGAGTATAATCTGCCATTAACAATGACACACTCCTCTAAAACGTGCTCCCAGATTATTACAGTGAACGGACAGTTACACAATACAAGATTTCTAGTAAAATGCTATCATTAGCTGGACCTGGACAATGCTGATGAGTGCACCATCGCTGCTGTTTCCAATTCTGCCTCTATGAGGTTGGATTGGTTTCAAAACTTCATGCTCAGTTTTGTTCCTCCTTTATAAGTCTACTTTCACATCTACATTTGGCCCATTTTTTTTTATGGTATTCTCCAGGCATTCTTACTTCCAGATCACAAATCAAATCAGATCACTTTTGATGTGACAAATCTAACACAAATCTTAGTTCCATGCAATAATATAGTTTTGCATACATTCATAACTAAAACAAAACACATTTAAAGTTATAGGTATAAAATAAGGTCAAATGAAAAGTGCAGCCTTAGTTTCCTAATAATGAAAATAATTAAAGGTCGAAAAAAAGTGTGGAGATTCAAACCCTAAGCCACTTTTGCTGGACCTTCACATCACCCTTGAAAGTTACATAACACTCACATTTTGATTATGACGGTACCTTGCTCAAGGCTACCTGAGTGGTGCCACTGGCGTTCCTGGGATGTGAACCCATGACCTTCTGATTGCAGAGGTAATTCCCTAATCACCAGGCCACCAGCTGGTCCAATATTAATGTCTTTATGGTAATTGTGTGCTTGCAGGTGCAGAGGATGTCCAGAGCTGACTGGGGTTTTCTGGAGCACCTGCTAGTAGAAGGTCAGGAGTACTCGACGAGTGTGGGGCGCGTGTGGCTCACTGTGCTCTTTCTCTTCCGCATGCTCGTTTTGGGCACGGCAGCCGAGTCCGCCTGGGATGACGAACAGTCCGACTTTGTCTGCAACACCAAACAGCCCGGCTGTGAGGCCGTCTGCTACGATAAGGCTTTTCCTGTCTCCCACTTCCGTTACTTTGTTCTTCAGGTCATCTTCGTCTCTACACCCACCATTTTTTATTTTGGCTATGTGGCTCTGAAGACACGCGAGGACCAAAAGGCAGCAGAGGAGGCTGAAGAGGAGCAGCGCGGCAAGAACAGGGATGGAAAAGTCAATCAGATTAAGCTAGAAGTTATAAAGGAAGAGGACGAGGAAGATGAGAAGCGGGGGGGAAAGAAAAAGCAGGTGGTACTTCCGAAGCTGAAAGGGAGGCTGCTAGGTGCATATGCTGCTAGCATAGCCCTTAAGGTTGTTCTGGAGGTGGGCTTCATTCTTGGTCTTTGGTTCCTTTATGGATTTGTAATGCCAGCTAAGTATGAATGCCAACGAGATCCCTGCCCTCACACTGTGGACTGCTTTGTCTCAAGACCAACCGAGAAGACCATTTTCACTATCTACACTCAGGTCGTTGCTGTGATTTCTGTGCTCCTGAACCTTCTGGAGTTGTTCCACCTCCTGCAGCTGGCCATCACCCACCACTTGGAGAAGAGATACCAGTACCAGGAGCTAGGGAGACATAGACAGATTGAGAGGACTCCCACAAGACTAGAGCTGCTAGAGGTTAGGGCTCCTTCATATGAGGAGAAAGGCCATCTCTTTCTCCCAGTGGGAAACAACAGCTATGCCCAGTCTGGCCTCACCTGGCCTGAGAGGGAGCCCCACATAACTGAGGACGTGCTTCCTACCTACTCGACCTGTATTAGAAACAACAATCACAGACATCACACAAAAAAACCCACCCAGTCCAAAAAACACAGTAAAGGGGACCATAAGGGGAAGCACATTAAAGACAAAAATTATGTATGAGGCCTAAATGGACAAATTGAAAACATTAGCTTGGTCCAGTTTAATGGATCCTGTTTTGGAACATCAGGGAGATAAAACTCCTTTGCTTGGTCCCAGTGCTTCACTGTGAGGCAAATGCAGTTTCCTGTGTATGGAATGTACTGCGCTCCAGGCTGAACTGCCTTCCTTCAACAGCATGTAAAGGTGGTAGGGGGTTAGGTGGTATCCAGCCAAACCTCATAAGGACTCCGCTCCAGCAATGCTGATGACCATCGCACAGAGACAAAGAAAGCACAGTACTAAAGAGCACGCAGGGTAGAGAACACAAAGCCAAAGTGTTTAAAGATAATCTGCTGAATTTCTAAGGTACAACAAAAAAGTAGCAATTAAGCAAATGTTCCATTATTAAGATTTAAGATCTTCGCTCACCCGCATGCCTTTCAGCCAGCCAGCCAATGAGAATTTAACACAAGAAGTGGAAACAAACCATGTGTCGTGTGCCAAAGTTATGGCACTTTGTTTTATGTGTTTTTTCCAAATATATTAAATCTCAGCAAATAAGGAAAAATGATACACTCAAATTGGCAGGATGTCATGTTTAAGTTCCCTTTTGAAGATATGCACTTATTTCCATAGTTTGCTTGGATTTCAAACTTAAGAATGTACATTCAAAATATGTGAATTCAAAAAAGTTGTATTTAATACTTATTTTTTATTGTTTGAAAATTCATATTTATTCTATTTAGTTCTAATAAAGTTCTTTTATTAAGTTTTCATTCATGTGTGTCATGTGTATAGTCCTTTTTTTTGGAGAAGGTAAGTGCTCTGCTGGGTTCATTATAGCTTTTATTGAGCTAATCTTTTAAAGGATGTTGTGAAAGGTCCAACCAATGTGTGGATATTCAAACCCTAAGCCACTTTTGTTGGACCTTCACATCACCCTTTAAAAGACACAAGACACACACATCGTTTGCATATCACTCATGTAATGATCATGTTTTGAACTCATTGTCTGTATATTGTTCATATGTGTAGAACATTTTAAGAAGATTCAAAGCATACATTTCAAAATCTATGATGAAACTATTATCTAAAGCAGGTTCAATAAGAAATCAATACAGTTTTTTCATTTCAATTCATTTCAATTTTCAAGTCAATTCATTTCTCTAAGTTTAGTGTGATTTTGTCTGCAAATGCTTGAAAATTCTGTGACAAAATATTGTTAAGGAGAAGAAAAAACTAACATCACACACTGATCGTGGCTACTGTGGAGATGCAATAGGCTTTTCTGTTAGAAACTGTCCTCAGCATTATCTTTATACAGCATACCGGAATTTCTTCTTGTCTGATTTTACAGAGATGATTTTCAGTTGATGTGTTTTACTGATGGTTGCTTGTGGGCAGTTAACTGAAATGTCAGCGGCTCCTTCCGGCTAAGGTGATGTTTATCAGTATATTTGAACTGGACAAAGTTATCATTACATAAGCAGCTACACAATAAAGGAGTACAAAGTAAATGAGCAAGTTAGCTCTTAGACACAGCATCAGTTCTGATAGTGAAAGCCTTCATCACTAAACCTATAGGTGCTATACAAAGGTACAGACCTTATTAAACAAACATGCCATGTACTACACCACATGAAGTCCATTAATAAGTATTACCAGCTTTATTAACCCGATTAGCAAGCTTCAACTTCATCAAAAATATCTGGATAGTCCCAAACTGATTAGTAATAGATTTCATTTTAGGGTTATCATTAGTATCAGGGTTATGGTTAAGGTCAGTATTAGGGTTCTAGAAAATGACTTTAGTAGTTGTATGAATGTTAAATGCAGGATTGGCATATATACAGCATCCATAGTGTCCTATAAAAAAAAATGGGTCCCCAGATTTTCTAAAGAATAGGTTCAGAATGATTTATTACATAAACCACATATTAAAGAAGATTATCCGAGATACTCTAGAAGTAAAGAAAACCAACCCCTTATAATCACACGTGAATACACCACAGCAAACTGTTTCTCTGCATTTAATCCATTCTTTTCCTAACTCTTCATATATTTTGTGTCTTTTAAAAACTAATCCAATCAGAAAAAATGGGGTGTAACCCTGAAAGTCTCTAAACTGTAAAAAAATATATAAACCAGTGTATAAATCAGCAACAATTCCTTGAAAAGCAAGGATTTCTTAAGAAAGTCTTAATAAAATAAAGATTTTCTGAAGAAAATGTACAAGTTTCCCTGAGGAATTTCCCTTTCCCCTTGGGAAAGCTTTCAAAAATCCAGCCTTGGATTATCTCTGACATATCAGCAAAGCATTTGAAATTCCCAGCAAAGTCTGAGAAGCAAAATCCAAACAAATGCTATTTAATCTACCAAACCACATTTATACAGCTGAGTTCTGGTCATTCAACCAGCCATTTCCCCAAATTACCTGCAGATAACGTCTGAACATGTGCATCAGATAAGTTATGTCACTTTTTAAAGGGAATCCATGAGGGAGGCTAACAAGGTGCTGAAAACATTTGGGCCTGTGAAAATACGAAAAAGATTACCTTTCAGAAATGTCAGAAATATCTTCAACTGTCTAGAGTAAGTACTTTTGGGGACCGCTGTTTTCAACAAAGCCCAAAACTCTGGATATCCCTGAAGTTTTACTGTGATGTACTTTCCAGCGAAGGCCATTTCCAGCAATTTTCTGAGCTGTCTCTGCAATGATAAGCTGTTATCAGCGTCAGGAAATGGAAATGACGGGTAATTTAGTAGGTGGGACAGCTTCTTATAAACTCCACGTTTTGTACTGTCTGACAACCAGGGTCAAATCAAAACAATAATCAGCGAATAGAAAGGGGATGGAAGAAAACAGAACATGTCTTTCAGCAAGGTGCTCTTCAACAAAGATGTTTTTTTTTGTGTAATTTTCTGTTAAAAGGTATGCATTTTGCTGGCATGCAGGATGTGTGTTTTATTAGGGGGAGTAGCCAGCACTGCTGGGTTCCCCTCTCTGAGAGATTAATGAGCTGTGTGCTGCGATGCTGCCAAGCTTAACCTGTAGTCTTTGCCCGGTGCGTGGCGCACTCTGCAGTGGTTGGCCTGGATTTGAGTTGAGCCTGTTATCTTCAGCCAAAACAGAGCTTCAGAGGTGCACTGCAAGATGTGCAGGTCAGCGAGCAGCTGGTGAAAGCCGACCCTTTTAGTTCCCCTCAGCTGCCAAGCAAAAAGACTGACAGAGAGCTGCCTGCTCCGCCAATCCCCAGCGCTCTGTTTCAGAAAAAGCGTTAGAGTCTAAACCCTTTCCTTTTGTTTTCTCAGAACCAGCCATTACCTTTCCTCAGTGGGAAAACTGTATAAGACTGCCCTGAACACTGAAGCTGTGCCATCTGAGCTACATAAAGCTGGACCTTGTTTCTTTGCTGCCTCTGATTTAATAGGCTTGTATCTGTTCCAGAAGCGCCAATAAACATCTCTGTTTCTCCTGCCTGAACAGTTTTACACTTATAAAGGTGTGGACTGGAATACTGCGTAAATAGTTTTGAGACAGTTATTGAAAACTCTAGAGGAGACTCAAGTCAGATTCCTGAAACAAACTCATTCATTTTATTTATAAAAAGATCATTCTATGTAACACAGTCTCACCATGTCATGATTTTTCTTATCAGTTGCTAAATAAGATCTGGCGCAAGATCTTATTATGTGCAATAGTATTACCATGTCAAGTATCACTACTTATATCAATTTTACTTATACACTACTGACATGTAATACGTGCAATAACATACTCTTAACCACCACTTAACCGTTACCTTATATTATTCGTAACGGCTATAGTATGAGAACCCTCAAATATGACCATGTCTTCTCCTTTGGTGGTTTGTATAGGCATAGCAGGAAGAGTGAACTGCCCCTGTGTCATGTCGTTTCCTGTATCCTGACTTTGTCCTGCTGATTGCTGTTGTATTTCCTCCTTGCTCACTAAATGAAAACTCAAAGTCATATAATCCGAAGATAAAAACCAAGTGATCTCTACACAAACATACCTGCAAGTGTATTTCTGTTCTGAATATGCAAGTGATTTCTGTCATGTTGGATCTGAATACCCGGTCGTCCTGCTTTTCCTAGCAATTTGGCTGACATTGCCTCTCTTGATCAGTGCACATAATAACACAGTTTTTTTGGTTAGTACTTTCAAAATATGATCACAGTGTGGTAAGAAACATGACTGTAGGGAAATAACCCTGAGAACTTGGGCTGCAGTTCTCCACGGCTTACACTTGAGGCTACAAGGCTGTAACTTACTTTGATGAACAGAGCTTGGACTGAGAGATGGAATGAAAAACAGGGAGGAGAAATGGTCATAGTGTGGTGTACAGACTTTGTCTCACCTGAAACAGAAAGTAGAGATTTATAGAATGTAAAACTGGAAGGAGGAGGAGCTACAGTTTCTTCAGGACTTGATGTAACAGCCCCTGAAGATTCTCTCTCCCTGCCAGACTCTTGTCCTTGGATATGACACATCGTCAGTTGTGAACCTTTTTCCAAACTACAGGTATTTCAAACTGGTGCAGCTAGTGGATGGGGAGTTGCCCTTGCGAACAGGAGGTTGTGGGTTCAAATCCCAAAACTTCCGAAGTACCCTTGAGGAAGGTACCGCCCTCACACACTGCAATGTGATCATGGATAAATTTTAGTTTCCTTCAGATTTGGGTTTGTTTCTCTTCATAATATTAAACATTAGACCCTTTATCATCGTTTTTTATTGTACCTACAGTACCCAGCTTAGATGTCTGTCAAAAAAAACAAAAAACATTTATAGGTTCTTTAAATTGATCTTATTTTCATAAATGATTAATCTATGACATTGCTTGACAGAGATGTGTTTTGCACCTTTGTTTTTAAGAACACATCTGCCAACTGTGACAAAGGTGCCAATGTGGACATGGTACATGGCAGAACACTCACACTTCCTGCCAGCTGATGTGATGACAACATCTCTTTTCCCCAGCTATAGCCATAACAAGGGAGAGAACACACACTGTATCCATGGAGTTTATTCTAGGCAAGGCCTAAAAATACCTTGGATGTTTGTTCTTTTGCCCTTTGATTGATATAAATATATATACTTTTTGTTTTCTTATTTGTTTCTCTTCATAATATCAGACACAAAAGATTTTGCTGAAGTAATAGTCTCAGGTACACAGCTTCCTATCTTTCAGAACTTTATCATCTTTTTATTGTGCCCAAGGGCCTTTAAGAGAAATAAACAAGCCTTAAACAAACCCTAGACAATCCAAAAATGGAGAAACTACAGTTAAGCTCAGGAGATCAGGAAGATATTATAGTGAACACTAAATGTTTCCTAAGGGAGGGTTTCCTGACAGGCGAGCAGATCACGAATCAGTTAGACAGACCGCAACAATCCTCTTACTCTTTGCTGAAGATGACTGCAGTACATTAACTACGGTATCTATATCAAATATATGAGGTACCAGTTCATGGGCCATTTCCATTTATCTGTGATTGACAAAAGTACTTGGCTGCATCCTTTATTTAGACAGCCAGGAGGAAATGAGTTTGTATCTGCTTCCTGATTCTACTGCTGCTCTCTCCAGGGATTGGCCTACAGGATTGTTCACCCTGACAATGAAGCAGTGGTGGGCATTGTTGCATTGTAATGGTGAAGCCCACCACAAGCGCTGGCCAAATGTCATGGTCACTTCATCAAAGTGCTCGGATGGATGAGGTTGAATAGAATATAATAAACAAATATGCTAATTAAGCGCTATAAAATTTTTGTATTTTGATGATGAGCATGAGCTGCCCTCAATTATTATAGAACAAGAAGCCAAGGTGATAAGGGGTGTATCACATGATGAGTAAAGTGACAGAAAACAATGAAGAAAAATAATCATTTTGTTTTTTAAAGGGGCCACATCCTAGTTTTTCTTGTATTTTGTCATTTATACACATGTATGGCATTTTATACGCATTAATAAAAAAATCATTAGGTCTCTACAGCTTTATGGCTACAATATTTAAATGATTGTCATTCTGTTTGACTGGCCTGATTTAAAAAGCAGGCCAGGTGGGACAGTAACCTGCTGTAGGCTAAAATAGTTATGAAAGAATTAATTTGCATGACGTAACATGAACAATGAATCCAAAATATTATTTGCCGTTAAGTCTGACACTGTTTGTATGCTACTTTTAAGTTATTTATTCTTTTATTTGAAACCCAAAAAAAGATGGGGTTTCCATTATATAGGCCCATTTAAAAATAAAAGTGTCAACTGGAGAAATACCACAGAAGACATTTTAAGGATGGCTCTTTAAGGATCAAAGATTTGTAAATGTGAAAGTCCACATAAGATTCTGTATCAGCTGAAAACCTTTCCTAGAACCAAGTAAGAACCATTTATTATCCGTCATTTGTAAGGATGTACTGACGCCAACCTGACTTCTGGAACTCTGTTCGTAATTCCCAGTCTGCAACTGAAGTAGGTCAAAGGGGGCCTCTCCTAAGAGAAATGGAAGCCATGAAGTTCGAAGCAGGACAGTGGAAGCCAGTTGTGGGAACTGAACAGTGCGGTTCATGGGAAAAGGGAGGATTTCGAGCGCCGTTCCATTGTTTTTGTGGCTGATGGGAATCTTGCTGGTGTATAATCTTGCAGTCATTGTGCAGCAGGCCTGTACACATCCTGGCTGAAGAGGCCAGAAGCGGCCAGTGGCGTCGCTCCCTCTTCCCATTGCTCAGGAACAATAGAGCCGCGTTCAGGTTGGGACACAATCACACCTTTCCTGTGCCAAGCTCCCTGTGTGTCCCAGTACCTGTGCTCTCTCCCATCCATTGATCTGACTGCAAGTCCCTCTGTCTCCTATAAGCCATCAACATTACTGTTCCGTCAGAATCTGGAAGTAAAAATAACACTCGAGTCTTGAAACAAAATCAGTACCATGAGCCATGGAATAGTGCAGCAATCATGAGAATGTTGTTATTAAAACCCTAATTAGGCTGTTTTGAGAATCTATTCTATTTCTGGCTTTTGAAGTTCCTCCTAATTAATTGATAGCAGAAGATTGGATCTTTGTTTTGAGGACAGCTTGTTCGAGGCATATTTAGGGGCTGATCACTAACTCATTTCTTTCTCCCTTCCATGTTTTTGTTGCTTTACATAACTAAAGAAGGACATGTCATTATGTTTATTGTAATTGTTTCTTGTATTTTCCCCCCTGAGGTGCATTTATATTTGTGTGGGTACAAGAACCAAAGTCATAACTCATTTTCATTGTTTCTCTGCCTTTAATAGCAACATAAGTAAATGTAATCTTTTCTGATTGGACGCCCTGTATGGTACCTCATTCGATAAGTAGCCTAGACCAAATCACTACTCATAACTTCAGTGTGAATGGGTGGGGCTAAACTACTATAGGCTGACAAGGCGGATATATGGAAATGTGATGCCCCCCATCATATTACGGAAACAGCACCTCCAAAATGGACCACTTAATTTTCCTATATATGAAGTATACATAATGGGGAATGAGCAAAATTCATTTTCCATGATCCTTTAAAACCCACCTTCAATAGGGTTTTAAGCACTGTGTGGAAAACCAATCTAAATCTTGACTTTCCACCAATTGTAATTAACTGTCAATGATGAGATTGGATTGAATCAATGATTAAAACTTGGAGATCCTCTAAAATGTCCAGCTTGACATCATTACCAACATTTTCATTGATTTCCTTGTTAGAGGGCAATGAGGAGAAAAGCAGATGGTGATAGATGCAACAACGCAATTCCCGAACTTACATTAAATCCTGCACTAAGTTCCTCCACTTGGGGCGAGAGAGTTATGTCTTTACTGCTGCCCATTAATCAGACTAAGTGCTAGAACAATAAACACCTGCTGAGATACACAATCACACACCAGTGAATTTGCACTCACAAAGCTGCATTCCAAATGTTTTTGCACTCAAAAATAAATGTTCTCACATAATCACAATCACATAAATGATGGAATGTTCATCACAGACACTGTGAAATAAAACCTATTGGCTACAGCCAGTACAGTATTTTTGATCCGAAAATGCAATCAAGATACCATCTACCTTAACACGCCAGAAATCAGGATAAAGGAAAGAATTGGTCATTTCCATTCAAACGCTCTCATGTGTGTGCTTTTCACAATGTTAAGGACAGCTGTACAGAAACCCGGAAATTCATCTACTGTCTATGTTCACCTCGATTAGTAAAGTAAACCATTGTAAACAATTGTTCTAGGTTGACTTTAAAAGCCTGGTGCACTCTTTCGGAAGCTAAATATGACAGACTCTGTCTTTTTTTTTTTAAGCTAATAGTTTGTGATGGAAAAATCTTTTAGGATACCATGCTGCGTGGCACAACATGAGTGAACATAAAACAGAAAAATGAGGAATCTAGGAATTTATTACTACCATCTGTGCAATTCCTGTTCAGCTGGCCTGGAAAGTAAGAGAATTCCTGGAAACAACTTCAGCAGCAAATAATTTCACTTTCCATTTATTATCATAATATTCCAGTGCAGGAATAGAAATGTGATAGATGTGTTTTCTTAAAAATTTTCCAAAACTAGAGCAGTTCAAATAAAATGTCCTACACTGATGGAACCAAATTCCAAAACAAAACAGGCATTTTTGTCAAACAGAAATAGTGCACATATTATCTGTAACCAACAAGAATAAACTTTGGTTTTAGAAACGTCTTGGAATTCATGCAATCCTCAATAACAGCTTCAGCTTATGAATATAATACAACAAACTGATAGATGATGTAAAAAGAAACCTCTTAGTCACAATGTCAAAGAATGGACCAGCGGCCGGTGTCCCTGCATGGGCAAATTGGATAATAATGGGGCAATTTTATTTAAATTTCTCTCCCTTTCACATTGTGTTCGTTGCTACTTTCATTCACAGTGAGGATTACCATGAGGACACTTTTCAAAAATGAGTCTGGATCGCTTTACTACAAAAAAACCCAAGCTCCCAAATCCCCACAACCATTTTCTTAAATCCACTTTCTAATCCTTTTCATGTAGATGTTCTGTTTCGCTTCCACGAGCACAAACACATTCATCTGGTCACACATTAAACAAAAGCAGCCTTTCTTCCACTCTAGTCTTGTGAGAATGAATCTACAGGAAGGCTGACATACAGAAGCTATTGAAAGTTTTCTTCAAATTTGGGCTAAACAGTCATGTGCCCATGTGCCTGGAGAACTGGGCCGAACATTAAGCCATGAAGAATTCGTTTCAAACACTTTCACAAGACTCCAGTGTCAGCAGATGAAAAGGTGACCATTACATTACAGGGTGTCTCCATCTAGTGGATGAAAGTGGGATGTAGTACTTTTGTCCAACGGTTTGTAAACCCCTACCATTAGCAAGGAGGATGGGACAAGAGCCAGGGGAGGTTCAGCTAGCTCTTTTCTGGTCTGTTCCTTTCAAGTGCTGCCTTGGGCGTAAACTCCAGTCTGTCCTTCAGGCTGAGCACTTGTGTGCTGTCCCGGCCGACTGATTCCTCAAGCTTTCTGTCCTCTCGCAGCTCCGCGATGCCCCTCTCTTCTCCAGCCGTTTTAGGGGTTCCTCGGATGAACCACTCCAGATGATATCCCACTGCACCCACCACGAAGGCCACAGGGAAGGTCACGTAGGGCGCATAGGTGCGCATGGCCGTCCACAACACAGGCCACATGGTTGCAACTTAAAGTCCTAAAACTCCTAAAAAATTATATACATATTATATACATACATATTATACACACTATATATAACATGCATACACACATACTTTATGGACAAAAGTATTGGGATACCTGACCATTACAGAACCAGGAATGACATTGTATTAAAATACATAGACCTTAATATGGAGTTGGTCTCCCTTTGAAAGGCTTTCAACAAGATTTTGGAGTTTGAGTTTCTATGGGAATTTGTGCCCATTCATTCTGTAGAGCATTTAGGAGTTCAGGCACCGATGTCAGATGAAAAGTATTGGCTCACACTCATTGTTCCAGTTCATCCTAGAGGTGTTGGGTGGAGTCAGCGTCAGGGCTCTGAGCAGCCCAGTCAAGTTGTTCCACGCCAAACTCATCCAACTATGTCGTTATGGACCTTGATTTGTGCACTGGGGCACAGTCATGCTGGAATAGAAAAGGGTCTTCCCCAAACTGTGTTCACAAAGTTGTAAGCATGGCACTGTCCAAAATGTCTTGGTATGCTGAAACATTAAGATTGGCCTTGATTTTTGTCCAATACTCTTGTCCATATAGTGTGTGTGTGTGTATATATATATATATAGGGTGAGACAGACTACACTTATGGCATTCCATTAGGAAAAATCTAAGCAGTAAACATTAATTTAAGACGAACTACGAACCAGATTGTTAAATTAAAGAGCTATCTAGCAGATACTCACACTGTCATGACCCGTAAATTGATTATAAAATCTAACTAGACCAAGTTTCAGCCCTAGTCTGCACAGAGGTCAACATGAGAAACATCTTCACGGGGTTAGCCATGTTGCTAGCTGGCTCCAGTCAAACGTCCACAAACACACTCTAAACACAAACCCATAACGCTAACACCCAGCCCGTTCTTTTCACAATATTAATAAACACAACTTTAATTCTCGTAGCTTCTTTTACCTACAAGAGGTGCTTCTGGAATTTATAGTTCTCTCACCACACTGAACTCACAATGCTTCTTCTCACAAGACCCGCCCTTTCTAGACCGCATACTGCAGAGTGGTGACATCGTACCAACGTCACAGTTTCTCATTGGACCAAAGAGCTGCCAATCCAACACATCAGCGACGAACCAAGGACGCCCGCCCCCTCTACAGCGGGCCACAGCGCCCACAATGTGCTGAGATTTAAAAACTGGACCCGGTCCTTTTTTAAAAAAAATATATAAATTAATTCCTCTTACAAGCAAACATTGAGAGAAAATCTCCTTATACATTGCTCTGCTTTGGTACAGCAGATACATTCTACACTTTCCACTTGTTACAACACTTTTTATTTGCTTATATATCGTATACATATAATTACAGTAAATAAGCATCTTCAATGCTACAAATCTTATCTCGTTGCACTGTACATTCCTGTGTATTGTAATGACAAAGATATTCTATTCTATTCTTTTACTTTCGGCTGGTCCTGATCAGGGATCGCCACAGCGGATCAACCGTCTCCATTTTCTTTTCTATTCTCTGCATCTTCCTCTCTCACAACTGCCTACATGTCCTTCCTCATCACATCCATAAACCTCCTACTAGTACTTCCTCCTCTCCTTTTCACTTGCAGCTCCACCTCAGTCTCTCCTCAGCACCCTTCTCCCAACACAATCAGCATCCGTCTCCCAACCACACTCAGTCTTTCCTCAGCATCCTTCTCCCAACACACTCAGTCTCTCCTCAGCATCCTCCTTCCAACACACTGTCTCTCCTCAGCATCCTCCTCCCAACACACTCAGTCTCTCCTCAACATCCTCCTCCCAACACACTCAGTCTCTCCT
>JBBPDE010000140.1:14367288-14380078 GCA_037974605.1 Nannopetersius ansorgii | reverse complement strand
CACACTCAGTCTCTCCTCAGCATCCGTCTCCCAACACACTCAGTCTCTACTCAGCATCCTCCTCCCAACACACTTACTCTGTCAACATCCTTCTCTAAACACACCCAGTCTATCCTCAACATCCTCCTCCCCACACACATTTAGTCTCTCTTCAACACATGTCCAAACCAGGTTTCATCTCTCTGACTTTCCCTCCAACAGGTACAACTCCAGCTGTCCGCCTAATCAACTCATTCCTGAACAATTACATCCTTGTAACGCTCAGTGCAAAATATTTTCATCTCTGCCACCTCCAGCTCTGCTTCCTGTCTTTTTGTCAATCGTCTTCAGTACCAACCCAGGTGACCTCTTTTCCTGTCTTTGTGGTATCAGAAACAGAATAACAGCCCCAAGATAAGCATCTCTTCATTAAATGCACTGGTGTTCACTAAATAAGTAAAACTTTCATACAGGTATTTTTGATACAAAGCAGGAAAATAATATTGGTCCTCACAATATTCTTAGAGAAATAAATAAGGCACTTTGCCACATTGCTCAGACATGTTACAATAGCTCTAGATTTATGCGTGAAAGATTCCAACCCACAATCAATTACTGCATCAATGAAGCAATTTCAGGCTGCAGTAAAAATATAAAATATCATGCTGAGCTTTTTTGACCTTGTTTGTAGTTTGTTTGACGAATTAATTCTGTTTACAAGCAAACATTAGACCTTTTCTTCTATTTTATTCAGTACAAATACATATTTCCTCTATGTGTGGTATCAGAAAAAGAATAACAGCTCAAGAACAGGCATCTCTCCATTAAACCAATCGGTGTTCACCTTTATTCAAGAAAAAAGTAAAAATTTCATCCTCATAAATATTTTTGGCACAAAGCAGGGACATATTGGCTCTCACAGTATGCTTAGAGAAATCAAAAAGAGACTTTGCCAGGTGCTTAGACATGTTACAATAGCGCTTGATTTATGCATGTAAGATTCCAGCTCACAATCAATTATGGAGTTAATTTTGCATATAAGCAGTTTTAAAGTGAAGTAATTTCAGGCTGCAGTAAAAATATTAAGTGGTTAATAAAAAAGGTGCTCTAAAAGATGCATGGTTGTGTTAGACTATATAATACTATACCACGCTAAAAAAGAACTACTTCAGATCTACCCATATTAATCAATAGTCTGTTAAAATAATTTTTAAAAAGTGGGAGAGGCAACCTGCATTTATCATTTCAGATAGAATGCAAAAATATGACACAATCCTAGTCAACTGCTTAACGAAATGAAATCATTTAAATGTAGTATTAGTTTAATCACATGGATTAAGCAATGACTGTGAACCTCTCCAAACTCCAGCTAGCAGTAGGAGTGCAAATGTACCTTGTGTGTACAGATTAGGGCTGCACAATATATCGCACAATTACCGTCATAGCGATATCAACATGTGCAATATACATATCACGAAAGACTGACTGAACTGCAATAAATGGCGTTTTTCCAAAGCTCTTCACCCAGTGTCACAGAGAAGCAGGAAAAAAAACTGGGCAGTTTCTTCATCTTCATCTCACTTTCACTCACTTCACTTCTGTGATACTGTTAGAGTGTTCCTTTTGCTATTTTTTCTGGCTAAGAACTTACTATCATTTCAAATGTTTACATTTACTTCAGATTTAAAATTATAAAAAAATATTTTCAGTTTTTTTCAACAATGTTCAATGGTTCAAATGTTTTATGGGAGGCATTAAAACCCTCTGTTAAAGGAAATTCATTAAAAAAAAACATGCTGGAATGGAAATATTTTTCTGCATAGACTAGTCAGCGTCTGAAGTCTGTTACCAGCAAATCCAAAGCAGAAGAACATTAACACTATAAAGGCTAAGCTTTTACTTACTTATCGCATGTGATATCACCATTGCAACACTCAACAACATTGTCACATATCGCATGTTTTCCTAATATCGTGCAGCCCTAGTACAGCTGTACAAACAAATGTGGGGTAAGTGAGGTAAGCTGCAGTGGAAGGCACTGTTGCAGCTGGAGTGCCAACTGGTCTTTAGCATTTAACAGCTTTAACAGCTAGATGTCCTCTTCCACTGATGGAATCACTCTGCCATCTACTGAAATTCACATGAGTCGCATGATGCCGCTGGACAGGAAGTCCTCATAACTCATGCGAATGTTGCCAGTCATGGCTGTGTCCTTCTCACGGAAAGCTTGGGTCATGCTTTGCAGCTGAGTGCACACCTGGATGAAGCGGTCAAGCTGGAGGGCGTTACTCATACCACGGGCACCATAGCGACTCACCAGAGTCTGAATGAACTGAGGGCTCAGGTTATAACCCAGCTGAGAGAGTGCTATGGAAAGAAGAGAAATTGTCTATTTAGGAAAGATCAATTCCCATCTTGAATTAAGGATGCACAATTAAAATGCATGCAAATACAGGATACAGACAATAAAGTAAAGTGGCCTCTTATAGTCACACGTGAACACACCACAGCACACATACAACCTTGTAGTAATGGAATAGGAATTAGTAAAGATTAAATTAAGAGGAAAATTAGGTTTTAAAAATCTGTACTCTCCTGTGTATTTCTTAATTTTCCAGCCATTTCATCTCACCTTGGTGCATCTCATTGCTGTTAATGGAACCTGAACGGTCACGGTCAAACTGGTTGAAGAGCGCCCGCCACTGCTGCAAGAACATCCAGAGGGCAGAGAAGCCAAATACATCCATCTGTCCAGATTTGGTCTTGTCAAACATATCTAGGGTTTAAAAAAAACAAACAAACAAAAAAAAAACACAGTCCAGTCTTTTCACGATTGACCTATATCCAGAACCTAACAGTTTTACAGCAATACTAAATTATTAATTCATTATAAACTTAAGATGCTTTTCTGGCCACGAAAAAACATCTATTCAGCAATGAAACTGCCCAGCCAGTAGAGAATAAGAATTTGACGGTATTAAGAAAAATAGGAAAAGTACTGACTGAGCATCATCAGGCTGGTCTCATCATTGAAGGCCGAGTTGTTGGAGTTGACAAGGGCCTGCTTCAGCTCCTTATGGTTGATGTAGCCGCTGTGGTCGGTGTCAACAGACTGAAACCACTGATAGGCCTCAGGGTTAACTCCTGGTGGGACATTCCCTGCAACACCAGAATCATTTAAGACAGGTTGTCATAGAGTAGTGACAAAAATAAACACACTCTTGAATCATGCACTGAAATCCCCATCAAAAAAGCTCAAACAGCACCATTGCTGACTCAGGATTATAAGTTCACTGTAAAAGGTACAGATGGGTCTAAATTTAATTTTCTCTGAGAGGACCACCTGGCTAAGCTAATAAGAATATGAGATGATGCTAAAAAGAACTAAACACTCAGTTGTCAGTAAAATGGTAGTCTGTGCCCTTGTCACATTCAGACCCCTAGAGGTGTCACAGACATGTCATTTTGGGACAAATCCAGATGGGCTGCGTCCCTTTGGGGAAGAATAATGATTCTGTTTAAGAACCATCCTGTGACTCAAGTCCCTTGGCGGACACTATTACACACTCCACACTGTATAAAAACTCAAAACACTCTCACACAGTCATGCAGCATTATCATGCCCATCACTCTAATTCTGCTACAGGCACAACCGGTACCAGATCTTTATAGTCTGCAGCTGCCAGGTTCTTAGACACCAGTCAGTCATCAGTCATCCAGTGAGGGGCAGATGACACAGCTGCATTAAAGGGGGATGAAGGACCTTCATAAATTCTTGTGTTTTGTGTTTCCTGCACACCCCCTCAGCCACTGCAAACATGATTGAAAGACTGCAGCTCAGAGTGTCATTTTGTGCTCATAACCTTGACACACGGACATTACCACCAGATCAGACTGGATCCGCTGTCTGCCATTACGATGAACAGGAGGGTAAAACTTGAAGACCAGTGTGATCATAACAACAGAGTGGATGCATTTGAATTAATGTAGAGAAAAATAAACCATGACAAGCCAATATGTAACTCTAAGTACCTGATTTATGACTCAGTAACACAGGAACTAAACCAAAGCAGTTGTGAACATGATTGTTATTCCATTCAAAAGTTAAAGCTGACTTTTCTCACCTGGAATCTGCTGACCATATGGACCTCCATGAGGCTGCCCATAACCTCCGTAGGGGGCTCCCGGGGCTTGTCCTCCTCCATAAGGTGCTCCAGGTGCACCACCACCTACTGGGCCAAACTGTCCACTGGACCCTGGTGGGCCATATGCTCCATAGGGTGCTCCAGGCGCACCCCCTCCGTACTGTCCTCCTTGTCCACCATATGGGGAACCTGCAGGAAGAGTTGGACCCCGATAGGGACCTCCAACAGGACCACCAGTTGGGACACCACCTCCATAGGGGCCACCTGGTTGTTGCTGGGGAGGGTGATTCCCTGCTCCCTGATATCCCTGTCAATAAGAAAAAAACATTTTAAACATGGGCATACAGAACATAGTACCCAATCAGTCACTACTTGTCTAAATCAGGGCTTAGGGGCAGGGTTAGCTTCCTGACAAGTTTCGTCCTTACAGAAACCTAAGAATAAAAAAAGAATCAAGCAGGCTAATGTATAAGATAAACAAAAACCTCTATAGACTCGTTTCTGCACATGGTCCATATCTAGAATAGTACAATCTAGTCTATCCTTACAAGTCAGGATCTGTCTCTTCCTAATTAGCACACATTAGCTAGCTGTCCAGTCTCTCCAGCTGAAGTTTACTTTCGGTTTTCTAAACAAGCTTGTCTTTAAACGTAAGTGTCTCTGTACAATTCATGAAAAAAGGAATCACATATATGAGAAAGAAGACTGTTATTCATTAAAACGCCAAACATTTTCAACCCGGAACACATTTACCTGACCGTAGAAACTCATCTCGCTGAGAGAATTTCACCCAGCATGCCCACCCCTCATTTGTTTTAGTCCCGCCTCTCCCACCCGATTGGTCAATTTTACTGTCTGTCTTAAATTGGACAGAGTTTCTTGCCTCTGGTTGGTTAAAACAATGGAAACTTGCTGAAACCCCACGCAGTGAGTCAAGCTCTGTGGACACGCCCTTAGAACAAAGTTGACAGGGGAATAAACAACACATGGAATTCTTAACCAGTATTTCTTTATACTTTTATTTAAAAGTTTTATTATGTACATACATACAACAGTACAAAAGAATAGAGCATAGAGCATAAGAGCATTTTTCGGCATGGTAGCATGAATTGATAGACTCGATTTGCGCTACGGTAGTATTTTTCAACCAGGGCTCTCAAGTTGACCAAAAACCTGGGCGTGAGATTTTCTGTTTGTGCGAGTGAGGTGTGGCGTGTGAGCGTGTGAAGACAGTCAGATGCGTGAGAAATCTGAGGTGTGGTGTGTGTGCATGTGAAGACAGTCAGATGCGTGTGTCTCACGCTCATTGCGTGAGACTTGAGAGCCCTGTTTTCAACAGAGGAGCATGAATCATCAGAACACCGGCACCTTCCCAGCAACAGCAAGTTAACATTTATAAATCTTCTTTTTTTATAAACAAAAATCTTCTTTTTTCTGAACAGGGGCCAGCTGAAATATTCTTCTTTTATCAGGGAGCAGCAGAAGCAGTCAGTATGTTCAGCAGAGTGTTTGTTAGGCCTCATGAGGTGACGTGAGGTGAAGATATGGATGGATGTATGGATGGATGGATAGATATATAAATAGATAGATATACACAAAGAAAATAACCCATAGCATATGTTCCAACATTTGTCAAGGCACCAAAATTTCTGCTTGAATTTGTGTAAACAAGGTCATTTACAGTGATTTGGTAAGAGAGATGGGGAAAGTGACTTCATTTTAGGTAACCAGGGGTTGCAATCTCCTGACTTTTTTTTAAGACTAACCCTGCCTATATCTCTCAGAAGAATGTGTAAATACATATACTTTAAAATGTCATTCTGCATTACTGTGAATTTATATTTTAAAAGGATTTAATGTATATTCACCTCCACGATGAACAATTCTGACTCAGTAAGTTGAATGGAGCATTCACCCCGATCTGAGAGACTTTTTAAATTATATTCTTCTTGAACACCAGAGGGCAGTACGTGCTTTTAGCAAGAAACATGAGCTCACACTTAAAAATTCCAAGGATTCCAAAGCCTTTATGGAAGATTTCATGCATAAAATATATTTGCACAACACAGCAATAGATGGTACTATGGAGATCCTACCCTACATGAGATAAACAAAGCATCTCTTTAAGACAAAAAAACAGTTCTTCTTTACAAGAATGGGTTTGAGTACTATAAGGGTATTTTCCAGTTGTCCAGACTTGACTGTAAACATTGCAGGTTCCAGTTTATAATGTAATCCCACTGATCACACAAAAAGGATCAGTAATTCTTGACAAGTTCATTGACCACTAAATCAACAGCGGCCTCCTCCTTCTTGACATTGCTGATATCCTGTGTGGATAAGGCTGTAGGGTCCACTCTAATGCACTTAGCTGCTTGCTGTCGTTCTTTACACTTATGGTACACCATGTGTCCACGTTTGCACAGAAGATAAATGATCTCAATTATACACATGAGGATGCACATGGCAGAGGTGACCACCATGAAGATAGTGAAGATCTTTTTTTCAGTTGGACGGGAGATGAAGCAGTCCACCGTATTGGGACAAGGAAACAGGCTGCACTTTGAGAGTCTAGGCAAAGTAAATCCTTCGTAGATATAGTGGAGCACATAGAGAAAGGCCCCATCAATGGCTGCTTTGAATATCAGACTAAGCAGGTAGGTATACCACAAGCCCCCACGTTTCCTGCCCGGATTAGCATACATGTTATCGCCATTATGTAGGGCTGTATACTTCTCATTCTTATATTTACGGAACTTCACATGGGCCACCACAAGGAGGGATGGGCAGGTTACCATGATGAGCTGCAGGGCCCACAAACGGATGTGAGAGATGGGGAAAAAGTGATCATAGCACACGTTGGAACAGCCTGGTTGAGCCGTGTTGCACACAAAGTCTTTGCTATCGTCTCCCCACACTGGCTGCGCAGCCACTATGAAGACCAGAACTCGGAAGATGAAGACCACGGAGAGCCAGACACGTCCAAAAACGGTTGAATACTGGCTCACCCCACCCACTAGTTCTTCCAGGAATCCCCAGTTCATCTTGGCAGCAGAAAGCAAACAACTTACCTCCTAAAAAGAAGATCAAAGTTAGAATAAATAGCCTGTTAAATACATTTTATGTTAGTAGACATTTCTGACATTTCTGTAAACTATGCTCATAAGTAAAGAATAGCTCTACTATGAACCTCCCTGTGGAGTTTAAATTAACAAGGGAAATACCAAATTAACAAATCTATGAACACAGGTGGCGTCATACCTCAGGAATCACAGGAATCTTCAGGGAACTCATCACCTTAACTGTATTCATTAGAGGGCCACATCTCATATTTGTTTTGTATTTAATTTCTTCCTCTTGGGATTTTTATATCAAAACAGATGTGCTTAATTGACTTTTACATTACTATTTGTCAGCTTCTCTTTATTGCCTAAAATTAAAAAGGCATATTTTTGTCATTTTTTTGTCTTATTTAATTTGATTTATAGTGGTTAGTATAAAATAGTAGGTAACACGGAAGATAGGGTTCCTTTTATGATACCATAAATCTGATATGCTTAAAGTACATATTCCTGGTAGGCCTCTTAGATCTACAGAAGCTGGACAGCTAGTGGTGAGAAGATCTGAAACTAGACATGGTGAACTGGCATTAAGTCACTATGAAGCTCACGCTGCTGGAACAAGCTGCCCATTACTATCAAATCTCCACTGCACTATTCTCCTCTGCCTTGTTTGAACTATTTGCACTTTTACTGCACTTTTATGTGTTCTTTTACCTTCTTTTATCCATTTCATTATATTTATCTTTATTAAATTTTCCATTCTGTAAAGCACATTGAATGACCCTCTGTGTATGATAATGTTCTATATATATGAACTTGAACTTGAACTAGTTTAGACAGACTGCATGAAACTCAAACTGAGTAAAATTACTAATAGCCACAATTTGGGCCTATAAAAGGAGTACTGTGGTGCATACAGTTACTCAAACACATTTTTAGTTTTAAGAGTTCACAATGCCAAACGACGTCAACATCTCTGTTAAGTTTTTCCATTGACATTGAACAAATAAATAACATGCTGAAAACAACATAGGGGAATCCCAGTTACTTGAACACCCAACCCATTCTTTGAAATTAGTTCGTAAGTGAAAGCAAAACTACTGGAATGCATTTTCTAGATGACTGATAATATGGCGACATGGTGTTTTGATTAACATTAGTGCCAAGATACAGCTTTTTATATCATATAGCCTGTCATTTTTTCATACATTTGAAATTGATGACCTGCACTGATTAACTTTACGATATTTTCTTTTTTTATATATGAAAATGAAATAGGCTGTTTTTTCTGTATCTATCCTCTCTCAGAATATTTCCCCAATTTTCCCTTATTGCAACAATAAGGATGAAGTGATCAATTAAAGTGAAGATACAAGAAGATCCCAGCCTCTAATGTGACAACGGTAAGGTGTCATTAATTTCCAGGAAAAAAGTCGTCCAAAAATATAATTGTTGTATACTCAATGTCAAGTAATTGTGTCAAAAACACATATAAACAATTCTTAAAACTCCTTTCCCCGTTTGTGCTTTTTAAGGATGCGCGTGTTTATTATTACATTTTTTTAATTGCTTTTATTTATTTATTTATTTCTACGACACACATCAAGAATACGGGATCCAATTTTGATCCTTTCTCAAAGCCAAAATGGGAGTCTTCTTGCTTTCTGTGTGTGTGACTCACATTGTCAAATGATTTCCCAGAGGCGGTAAAGCTGGCTCTGCTTTACCAGAAAGGATGGGGAGTGGAAGAACTGTTTCTCCTTGTTTGTGTTTGGCAACAGGTCTACACTCAGGATTCACAATAGCGACTCTGGATCTTTACAAGCATCTATTAGTGCAGGACATTATGTGCTCAGCATTTCCCATAAAGTGACTTTGCATAACAATTTAAAATGGTATTTACCTGGCTGTGTCCAAAAGCTCAAGAGCAAAACATCGCCTCATAAAGGCGACTGAGAGAAGTTTCAAATGTGAATTTTTGCCTGGGCTTGCCAGCTGAAAGACTTCTCGTCTGATGTTTTGGCACCACTTCAAACATCAAAATGTAGTCAGCATGAATGATTTCCTTTCAATCCTGTCAACACCAAGCTGGGACTCCACCTGCCCTAACTGTAGGAAAAGGAGAGGGAGAACTGAACAAAGCTCTGGTGATTGTCAAGTTCTGTCAGTATTGTTTCCTGCAGTACCTTCTTCTTTGTACCTCTTTGCAATGGTACCTTCATCAAGCAAATGAAATTACACCATACCAACCTCTCAACAAATTTACCAGACATGTCTACAAGCACGTGTAAAGTGTTGTTAAGTTAAAAATGTTTTAAAACCCTGTTTACAAATCTTGAATGTGTAAAAATGGAAAATCCTACCTTGTTGAGATATATTGTTCTATGCAGAAATAATTAAGAGATCCGGATCATGTGTGTATTGTTTGTCTACAGTACAGAAAAGCTAGACTAAGGTAAAGCCTTTCTGAGAACTCATTCCTCTCCGTCACTACAGGATAGGTGGGTGGAAACTTCAACAGCCTGTTTTGCAACCTAGGAAAAACACGAAGGCGTATTTACTTTCATTTACAGAACAATAAATATTGCCCAAATTGACAAAAATAACAGCATACAACCTTTTTCAACTTACCTTGAACCAGAGTTCTGAAGGGCTTGCAAGTAGCTAGGAGATATTTGCCACTGTACTTACTACCTTTTGTAATCTGTTGAAAAGAGTTACACCAGCACCACACCATTACTAGATTGTCCACTGCTCTGCCTGCAAAAGCAAAAGCAAAAGCAGAGGGAAACACATTTACTAAGATTTTCAAAGTTTAAGGTCCGAGGTTCAAGGTTATTTACTTTATTGTCATCTGAAGCTATGAACATGTACATAGTGTGATGAGGTGTTTCTCCAAGGACCACTGTGCAACATTCAACAAAGTATAAGTTATAACAGAAACAATAGACAATACAATAACAAAGACAGCAACTGTAATGCTAGTGTATGTAACAGTATAGTGTTTACACTTCCTGAGTGACAAGTATTGCACCATAAGTATGATTATTGCACAATAGGCTGTTAGCATTGAGCAAAGCACTGGGGATAACAGAAACAATACAATAAATAGACAATATAGCAATGTGACAGTAGTGTGACTGGGGTGTAAAGTAAGTAGGCAGTACAGAAGTGTAACATGTAAGTGGGAACATATATTATTGTACTGGGGACAGCTGCATGGAAGCACACTGACTACACATTGAGTGTAAATCATAGCTTATAAGTGGAGTGACTAGACATACGAGTGCCTGCAGTGACAGTAAAGTGCAGGTGCTATTGGAAGTCCAGAGTGTAATTTAAGACATATACACACTAGAAAGTGAGGTAGTCCTCTGGAATGTGTTTGATTAACCAGGGATTAGACTTTTACTGTATTTGCATTCAGAACTCTGATTCAGTATTAAACTGTTGCACAGACTTGCAGAACCAGAAAGCTTCAATATCATTTCCCAGACAGTAGAAGAGAGAAGAGCCTGTATTACGGGTTACTGGCTCAATTAAAGCAGCGGGTTTGGTATACGTCTTTGCAGGGATGCAGAGGCGCAGCAATAACTTTATCAGCTGTTGTCACTATCTTCTGCAGTGTGTTACAGTCTGAAACAGCACAGTTTCCATACCAGACAGTGATGCAGATGGAGAGGAGACGTTCAATGGCTCTCCTGTAGAATGTGGTGAGGTGGAGTTGAGGGTCCAAGACAGGTCACCTAGGAACTTGATGTTTTCATTGTCTGTTATAAACCAGAGATGTTTCTGTTAGTAATGTTACATTCTCCTATACACCATAAGGTTACCAGACTTTCAGCATGTTTAGAAGCTCTTTATCAAGGAAAAAGACTTTTATTTTCACAAATAATTGTGCAGCATTTCTACTGATCCACTCAAAATTAAATACTCAACTAATGGAACAATCTACTGTTTTTGTAGTTTTACAGTTCACTAATTATGTAAAACAGTGTTAAAAAGGTGAAATGTGTTTAGTTTTTGCTTTATTTTGAAACACATATGTGAAGTTATGTATATGGATGTGTAGGCATTTCAGATTGTACACTGTGAGTACAGTAGTACCCTTGAATACAAGTGTGTGCATGTGTTTGTGTTTCTTTGTTAGGCTTTTCAAAAGAAGAGAGAGAGAGAGAGAGAGAGAGAGAGAGAGAGAGAGAGAGAGAGAGAGAGAGAGAGAGAGAGAGAGAGAGAAACAGTGGGCTGGATGATCATATGATTGCATAACGTCCTAGATTGAGTTTGTTTTGTGCAAACACTCCTGCCCACTGCAGACGAAAAAAGAAAAAGAAAGAACAGAGAGAGAGAGAGAGAAACAGAGAGAGAGAGACAATACTCAGACTTTAGTAGTAGTAAGCGTAATATCACCGGAGGCCATGAGGGTAAGGACAGCAGGTGAGAGGAAAGTGTGTTTTGTGTTTACGCTGCATGACTTCCAAGGATGTGGTGCAGTGTGCTGTGGGTGTATATGCAGCAATTATTGTTGAACTTCTCCATAACTGTGTGTATTTCACCTCACTGTCACTATTTAAAGTTTAATGCCCCGCAATGTGAGATTTTTGCCCTTTGTCCCGATCTGTGTGAAAATGCGTATACATATACAGAGACGAGGCATATATACATCCTCTATACAGCTGTATATCTGAGGATTTAATGTGGCATTCTGAGACTAAAGGTTTGACTTGCTCAGCACTAGTGGTGGGTGGTCTAAATGGGTTAGTGTTTAATTTTTGGTAACAAAATTTTAAATGGATAAAATGGTGCTGATTTATGTGTTGCAAAAGCTCATTGGCACAGCATGACTGTGAATCCATATAAATGTGTTATGTTAGTGTTACATACATTTTAAAATAACAATATCTTTAAAAAAACATTTAAAACATCTTTATTGTACATGAACTTTAGATAAGCTTAGGTAAACTCTTTTCCAGTGTATCAAACTGGTAGCCCTTTGTGTGGCTCAGTACCTATGAAGTAGCTTTCAGTTTCGAAAACCCTAGATTATTCAACACCCAGTCTGTAAATGTGCTGATGACACCAGGAGGGCAAGTTGTCATCACTCTTCACCAACAGCTTCTCAGTGGAGATCCTCACATATCATTCTTTGGTGTTCACTCTGTTGAGACAAGTTTGTCTGTGATTCCATGTCAAATGTGTTGTGTTGGCGTTACATGTAGTGAAACAGCCCCTAGATTCATTATCTAACAACCTGTCTGTGTATGTGGACTAAACAAAAGAGATGGCTGTGGACTTCACATGGACCCTCAACACCAGCTGTTTTGCCAAGAAAGCGCAACAGTGTCTCTACATCCTGCAGAGACTGAGGAGAGCACTGGCCTATTCTCACCACATTCTACAGACGGACTATAGAGAGCATTTTATGGAGCTGAATCGTGGTTTGGTTTGGGAACTATTTGGTTTGTAGTGAGGACAGTGAAGATGATCATCGGGCCTTCGGATTCCTTTATCAGAACTGAAACATAGTCTGTATTTACACACACACACACACACACACACACACACACACACACACACACACACACACACACACACACACACACA
>JBBPDE010000140.1:14341818-14366363 GCA_037974605.1 Nannopetersius ansorgii | reverse complement strand
TGTGTGTATACACACACACACACACACACACACACACACACACACACACACACACACACACACACACACACACACAAACTGAACTTCTTTCTTCTCCTAACACAATTCATATACAAACTAATCTGTTCTACCTTAAGCAAACGTACACCCCAGCTGCCACTGTAAATTTCCCCCTATTCATTATATTCTGCACATTCTCTCTCCTGCTGCTGCTATTATTTACACAATTATTATTTATGTCTACCACTATTCTGCATTTTTAATCCTGATGACTCTTTTGCTAGAATGTAGTATTTGTCATAACAGTATTTGTCATTCAAACGTGGACTGCACAAAATGTTGAGTTGTCCTGCTGTTTTGTTTCTCTTTTTTCCCTGCACTCTCTGTTACACTGTTTGCATTCTGTGCATTTTGTCCTGTCTGCACGTACACTATGTGGACAAAAGCACTGGGACAAACCTGTTTTTCAGGGTCTGTTTTTTAGGCCCCATACTTCCAGTGAAGGACAGTCTTAATGCTTCAGTATACCAAGTCATTTTTGACAACGTCATGCTTCCAACTTTGTGGACACAGTTTGGAGAAGAACCTTTTCTATTCCAGCATGACTGTGCCCCAGTGCACAAGTGCTTTATAAAGACATGGTTGGATGACTTTGGTATAGAACAACTTGACTGGCCTGCACAGAGCCCTGACTTCAACCCCATCTAACACATTTGGGATGAACTGGAACAGAGATTGTGGCCTTCTCATCCAACATCAGTGTCTGATCTCATAAAAGCTCTGCAGAATGAAAGGGCACAGTGGAAGCTGTTATAGCTGCAAAGATGGGACCAACTCCATATTAAAGTCTATGTATTTGAATGCAGCATCATTAAAGTCCCTGTTGGTGTAATGACTTTTGTCCATATAGTTTATGTGGTCTTGTGGTGTTCTGTTTTTTGTTCTTGTGCACCACTGTCCCACAGGAGCTTTTTTCAATTCAGTATATACATATGGCCTACTTGACTTGACTTGACATCCATTTGGGCTACTTTTTTACCAGCATGTGCATGTGTGTTTATTAGCGGTGAAATGAGGCATGTCTCATTGCTCCCTGCTATATAATGTGTCAATCACGCCACATCCATTCATGTCTTTAGATTGCTGTTTTACATCTGAATACCTGAGGGGTGTGGCTACAGTGTGCAGCAGGAGAGATAGGGTGGTGGTAGCTCAGTGGGAAGGATACTTGCCTCCGGACCAAGAGGTCTCAGGTTTGAATCCTACCTCTAGCACCACCACTGGGTCCCTGAGCAAGGCCCTTAACCCCAAGTTGCTCCAGGGTGAGACTGTCCCCTGTAGTTAGAGAATGGAAGTCGCTTTGGATAAAAGCGTCTGCTAAATGCCATAAATGTAAATGTAAATGAGAGAAAATCACATGCTTGCTTTTTATTGTATTTACAAAACATCATCAATATATTCAAATTTTCTAATGGTGCTACTTATTTGTTTCTAGGACAAAAACTCAGAGATTTAGATAATTGTTTTGGAAAAGTCAAAAACTCCCACTGGTGGAAGCTTCGACCTGAGAGGGTTAAGCTCACAACATCCGATTCTGCCTCTTCTCAGCCTGTAGTTGGAGCAGATGGGTCTTGTACCAAAATCTGACTGGCTGAGACACACTCAAAGTTCAATGTGAGTTGTATTAGACGATTTGGATGTGTCATGTACAAGATACCTAATACAGGTATTGATACAGATACTTTTTTCAAAAGTCTGATTAGTCAAAATATTTGACATACATATGACAGCTCACAGATGAAATATGTTTTAATGCTTCATTCTAATTTACAAACCCAAATCAGAAAAGGTTGCGACGGAATGAAAAACGCAAATAAAAAAAAATTACTTTGACTTGTATTTCATTGCCGATAATATGAACACAAAATTTTTTATGTCAACTTCATTTAACTTGTCATCCTTTCCTGTCATTCAGACTTGTAACACATTCCAAAAATGGTTGGGACAGGAGCAGTTTAGAGCTAGTAATGAGGTAGATTGGTTAAATAATGATGTGATTTGAAACAGGTGATGTCAACAGGTGATTGTAATAATGATTTGGTACAAAAGCAGCATTCAAGAAAGGTCTAGTTCTTCAGGAGCAAAGATGGGCCGAGGATCGCCAGTTTGCCAACAAATATGTGAGAAAATGATCAAAATATTCAAAAACAATGTAGGGGAAAAAAGATAGGAAGAGATTTGGATATTTCACCTTCAACATTTCATAACATAATAAAAAGATTCAAGGAATCTGGAGGAATTTCAGTGCATAAAGCACAAGGGCACAAGCATGAGCTGAACAATCGTGATCTCCGATCCCTCAGACGGCACTGCTTCAAGAATCGTCATTCATCTATGAGCGATATTACCACATGGGCTCAGGACTACTTTGGCAAACCTTTGTCAAGTACCACAATACGTAGTTTGGGAGAAATGGACGCTGTGTGCTCTGGACCAAAGAAGGAAAGGACTTACCAGCAACAAGTCCAAAAGCCAGGGTCTGTCATGGTACTGGGTGTCAGTACCCTTGGCAAAGGTAACTTGCACTTCTGTGACGGCACCATTAATGAAAAGTACATAGAAATTTTGGAGCACAATATGCGGCCTTCAAGAAGACTCCCCAGAGACGTTTCCAGAGACACCCATGCATATTTCAACAAGACAATGCAAAACCACATTCCGCACACATTACAAAGTCCTGGCTACAGAGGAAGAGGGTACGGGTACTTGACTGGCGTGCCTGCAGTACCGACCTGTCTCCAATAGAGAATGTGTGGCACAACAAAACCCCTGTACTGTTACTGACCTTAAGACTTGTTTGCAGGAAGAGTGAGACAAAATCACACCTGAAACACTTCACCACTTGGTGTCTTAAGTCCCTAAATGTCTTTTAAGTGTTGTTGTGGCAACATTACAAAGTGGCAAATGCTTTACTGTTCCAACATTTTTTGAAATGTGTTGCAAGAACCAAAATTGCAATGCATGTTTATCAGAATCAGAATCAGAATCAGAAAACTTTATTAATCCTGGAGGAAATTGTTCACATCATTGTTCACATCATTGTTCACATAATTTTTTTATTTTGAAAAAAAAAACAAAAAAACACAACAACAATTAAATTCATGAGGAACACATTAAATAATGTGCTGTTGTATTGTTTTCAATGTAATACAGGTCAAAGATAATTTAACAAAGTACTGTTTTAGTTTGATTTTAATTTGACATACCATTCCAGCCTTTTCTGATTTGGGGTTGTACATTGCTTATTGCTACTGCTACCTAACTTATTAGTAAATAGTTATATAAACTCTACTGTATTTTAGTAATTACTTCTTTGTTTCTGTTTAATAGAAGCTATAAGCTCTGGAATGCTGAAGGTTACACTATTTTTCCCCCCTTTACATCATTTCTTAGAAAACATATCTTATAACATCTTTACCATAAAGCGAGGACCAAAACACCTTTTACATTTTTTGGAAAATCCTCAAACAATATCAACCTAAAACTATAATGCCAGCTTTAGATGCTGTCTTCTCTGTCCTTGTGTTGGCTGAATCTCTCATGCTCACTCTCTTCCTTGAGATATCAGGCTGGATAAAAGATGTAGGAATCTCATAGGTTTTATTAATGTTGCCTATTTTTCTCATTTCAACACATTACAATGTTGTTTACAAAATTTGGTTTACAACACATTGCAAAATGTACATGTGCATAAATGTCTATTCGCATGTGTAATTTTTATTCTTCATGTCTTACTGCTGATAAATGGAGCATAGCTCAGTGGCTTAGTGTAGACATACTGTCTTCTCTGTGTCCTCCTCGTCTCTCTCATTCTCTCATTTTGGCCTCTAAAGTTTTACAAAAAAGTACTAAGATTCTGAAGGGCATGTCGCTATTAAACATGCCTTCAACTTTTTCATTATGAGGAATGATAATGTCTGAGCAGAGAAACTAAGAAAAATCCAATCATGTTTCTTGGGTCATGTCACTAGGGCACCACTAGAGAGGGCTGAAACTCCACTCTGTGTCCTTTTGGTATCATCTCTGAGGAGAACTGGCCACTGCTGCAGCTGTGACTGATGGAAACTGCAGTGTAATGTCAATCTGAGAGAGAATGCTTTTCTGGAGGGGGTGGGGTGGGATTCCTCCGCTAAAAACCTCTAACATTTACCACTCAATAAGCAAGCTGTGATGAGCTAGTGCATTCCGTGACACTTCCTTTTAGAAGGTACAATCGATTCTCCCTCGAAAGACATCATTCCCTGAGATTAGCATTACCAACTTGTGGCACCTGAGCCAAGAGGGGAAGGAGCTAAAAAAAAAACACACCTCATGCAAAATGAATGAACCAGAGACAGCACCAGGCCGAGTCAGGAAACCGCATGGAGATGACTGGTCTTGGAATAGTGAGAAAGAGGGAGTGGTAAGGATTTAACACTTCTAGAAAACTTGCTCTGGTCTTGGGAGTCTGACCAAAAGGTTGAGGAAAGGACTTAGCAGTCAAGCCTTGTGCTCCTCAGTGCCAGGGGAAGATTTAGGCTGTATCAAGGGAGGAAGAAAAGGAGAGTTGTCAGCTAGCGGATCTGCCTGGCTGCTTGGGAGTGCAGATGTGTCCTGCCTGGCAGATGAGTCAGAAGCCAGAGTTGAGTTCCAGATGTCACACCCAGCAACTGAGTGTCAGCAACAGCAAGGGTCCCAAATTCTTGTGACAAAGTCTCTATCTTTCTCATGTGGCAGGTTGTGTGTATGACTTCCCATCGGTGTAACCCCTACAGATGTGAATTTTTACTTCTAATATAAGTTAATGTCATATATATGTTAATGTTACATAAATATGAAAATATGAAATAAATATGAAATGATATGCAGTTAATTAATAAACATCTAGACTTTCCAGTGAAAACAGACATGAGATTGTTGATCTACACAAATCAGGCAAAGACTATAAAATAGTTTAATTCCTGAAAATAATCTATATGGACTAATAATAAAAACTTTTCAGAAAACACTTGCCTAGGGCAAAGGCTATACTACCCTCCAACACACAGAGATCAAGAAGAAACTATCTCAAAAGACCATTGATAGTTGCAGGAGTTGGTGGGATACTAATGCCCCTGAAAACAATATCTGTAAAACTACAGTTAGACTCAATCCCAATGACAAAAGAAAAGTAGAAATGTACAGTTGCTATCTATAATAAAATCATTGACAACAAAACAAACAAGCAAACAAAGGGAACACTAGAACTGGATACTATGGCCAGCCAATGAGAAAGCAGAACTATTTGGCAACAAACATCAAACTAAATATATAAATATGGACAAGATACAGTACATCTTTAGTTATATTTTCAAAGCTTTTACTTTTTTACGCTTTACACTTGTACTCAAAGCATTAATGAAATGAGGAATAGAAAATGTAGTCTACAAGCTGTATTAATGTATAATAATTCTCATCTTTGGTCAAAATTCCACATCTGGCCTTTTGTTAAAGATTCTCTTGTAAACAACCATTTATCCCTTTAATTTCTAATCATATGATTGTTGTGGGGAAATATTCTAGGTGTGTGAGCCATCAGCCAAAGGAAATAAATAAGAATTCAGATTTTTTCCTGAATTTATGTCAATTGTTCTTTTTCTCCCTCTCTATTACTTTTTTCTATTTCTAAATATATAACCATATCATATATTATCTATGCATCACCATTTGTGATAGGCTCTAAACAGAGCACAGAGGTCAGAACATAAAGGACATTCCTGTTTCTGTCATTCAGAAAGAAAATTGAGACTCTCCTGACTGCTTGCTCCTTACAATAGTTCGGTGAAATCCCCATAATGCGTCTCATTTCTAACAGCAGTATGATCCAGTGTGCCATTCCAAAGGGACAAAACTGAATTATATTCCTCGCAACTGGAAGACCAAATGTGCTGTCAGGGTGCAATGCTAGATGGTGTATGAAAAAAAGATGAGTTGATGTAATCTATTCAGAATGACGGCACTAAAAAAGATTCAAAGGTCTTGTGCAAACCATAGCGTGCAGGAAGGGGACAATGCATAACAAGTGTGCCGATAGATTATGAGAGATATATAGGAAGATATAGAGATATTGCATGTAATCAGTAGCTTGGTTATTATTCCAATCCATATTCAGCAAACCACAATTGGATATATATGATTCATTATTTTATATTCTGCATTTCCCCATGCATAATTCTATTACAGCAGCCAATAGTAGGGTTCCACAAAGACTCCTGATTGTTTTAAATGAATTAGGGGGGTTGATTTGATAAGATGTTGTAAGTGCCAACATAATAACCCGTAAAGCATCGGCCCTGTGATTTGGAAAGTGCAATGCACAAACACGCACTCATACAAAATCAGCCAGACACACACACACATACACACACACACACACACACACACACACACACACACAAACACACATACAACACATAGGTCCATTAACCCCTGATAATTAAGCTATGCAGTCAATCTCACCCATCAGAGAGCAGTGCAGATGTTTATGATTAGCTGCATTAAGACAATAACAAGGGCCAGTTCTAAAACCTCTCCCACTTTCCAAGGCCTAATTGGGTTGTATAAAGTGATGGGGTGACGCATCTTTTAAACAGTGTCTTGTGACTGTTTTCTCAAGGTCTTTACAGAACAATACGCTACACCTTTGGAGGGTGCCCGAGTGCAGTGGCTCTCAAACCAGCGCTTAGTGACTCTCAGATCATACATTTTAATCGCTTCCTATGTGTTGCAAGTTTGATTGATGCATAAATGAGTAGGAACTCAAGAACCACTGCCATACCCAGTTTTAGCTTTTCCTTGCCTGAACTTATCTGGATTATTTCATCAGCTAATTCTCTTGAAGCTCTTCACGTTTTAAGAGCCTCAAGATAATGTAAGGAGGTTCCGCTTTTTTTTCAAAAACATTTAGGGAAATCTATTTTTAAGACTATAGTTTAGATTGTGTAAAATCCAATCAGAGCATGGTTCTTGCATCCAGCTCATACACCAGACCTGATTCTCTCCAACAAATAGATTACCTGCATTTAAGGAACATCGAGACTTTCTAGGTTGCCAGGCAACTGTATCTTGTTGCTTTAGAAGGGGATTTTGTATAACCAGTGTTAGGGTCAAGAGTCTTTATCGGGTGAGCTGGAATAGTGTATACGTCACTGCAAGAACCTACATATGCACACACTTGTGCATATTTAATTACAAGGAATTGCTACATTTAATCGTATTACATGAATTAAATTCACTGTTGATTAAACTAATTTTAATAGTTTTAACTGAATGAGTTTCATTGTTGATGTTTCAATTGGCTTTCAACTCAGTTCAGATGATGTTTTTACTCCCTTGGGCTGTAGAGTTTTGAAAGTGTGCAGACATGTAGCCTGTTATAGCATTTATATTTTAAGTTTTTAGTGACACAGGTGGTCATTACCAGTTCACACTGTTCATCAGGCGACCCTATACAAGAACTGTGAAATAAGGAATAGGTCCCTTTAAGTGACAGAGGATGTCTGGTGCCAATTAGCAGAAAATCTAATTCATGTATAGACCTCTTGCACTTGTTAAATTACCTCTGCCCCAGGCCTTCCTCTCTGAGAGAGAAATACCATCTAACGACACTTGGTTGGGAAGCCTGAGAAAGGTACCAGCAAAATACTTGGCAGAAAAGAGAGATAGAAAAGAGCATCAGTTTTTTCTCCTTTCCTGAACCCCCCCACAATCAGTACTCTCTAATTAGAGCCAGAGGGAATGAGGAGGAGGGAAGCTGAAGAATGAGTATGAACTGAAAGTGCATGTGATAGTGTGTTGGAAGTGGTGACCTTTGGGCACCCTGGTGTAACTCTGAGGAGGTGAATTCAGTTAATTCCCAGACATTAGCCTGAAATGAAAAGGCAGGGCTATGTTTGATTAAATGTTTGCAGTAATACTGTTTTGATTCAAGATTTCTGCCCTCAGGATATTTGTTGAACTCCTCAGCTACTGACTGCCTGATCCACAATTTGACAGAATTTATGCCTTAGAATCAAAATACAGAGCAGTTGTTTTGAGCCAGAATTAGAAACCATTGCTCTAGACCATCTACGTACTGATTCCACACCTACCATAATACTCAAATACTCAAGCCAGGTCTTTGTTATCTCTGCTGGCCAACTGTATCTCCAAATCAAGGGTCAGATTCTCAGGAAAGGTAGGACAGTTATAATCCATTAGAAACATAAGAATAACTTAAAATGCAGACGTCACAACACTGATCAGTAAGATATAAAGGCCTTAAAAAGAAAAATAACAATCTGACTGCAAATATTAGTAATCCCAATCTGAAGAAAACCAAATGTATCACTGGCAAAAAAAAAGATGAGGGTACTTGAAAAAAATATCCAAATTTAATGATGTGTCTTACCAAGAAAAAATCTGAATTGTTGAAGCTAGAATTGTTCTTTTTCTGTGGTTCTTTATGCATAGGAAATCTATACAGGAAATTTATTGACCCAGCAGATGCACCTGTTACCAAATAATTTGTAAGGCTCAAAGTCTTTTACTCAAAGTCTAGACAACCAAACTGAAGTTCTTGTTTTAGATTATTATGAAAAGAACTGATTGATGGGGACATACAATTATACTTGCAGCAGCTGGAGGTAAAAGAGGATAGTAAGGATAAAGATATCAATCAGACATACCTGGATATCTTGATATCCTATCTTTCTTTCATGACTGACAGATGGAGAATGTCATGAGCCAGTCGCAGAGTGGTCCTAGGTCAGCATAATAAGGGCAGTTGCCATTATTATATTTCATGAAGCTTTAAGAATTTGTCCCAGGGCTTTTTGTACTGTAGATATAAGCAGTCACTGAGTTTTCCAGCATGGGGTCCTGTGAGTTGTAGACAGTAAAGGAATGTCTTAATGTGAACAGAATACTCTACTTTCTTATGTTAGCTAATATTGTAGGGATAAAGTCCTCCATGTCTGGGGTATGTCTGAGGCCCCAAAATATGTTGCTCAGGTCCTCCAAATGTTCAGAAACAACCTTGCTGTAAATACATATTCCATCAATCAAGAACTGTGTTTGGTCAGGAACTCTGTAGCTGGTCTAACAGCTGCAGAGAGCAAAATCAGTAAGGCCAGACTCGAAGTAAATGCTTTTAATTATGCATGTGGTCTCTTATAAGGACTGAGGGAAATCTCTGCAGATGATTAATGGAGAATGACTTTGTGCTGTCACTGTGTATGCAAGTGAATCTGCCGACAAAGGATGACATTGGAGCTTATGTTCACCTGTCTGAGTTTTTACATAGTTTCAAATGTTTAAATACCCATGCTGTCATCTGTCATTAGCTGTCAGCTATGGTTATGCTTTTTCTGCAACATTCAATCTCCAGAGATGTAGAAACAGCAGATATACGAATTACTTTATATCAGAGGCCCAATGCTGTTCAATTATTTATTCAACTGTGAATTAGAATTTCAAAACAACAAGTATCAAAATATATTAAATGGGACTGATGATTTTGACAGCTCCCTGGCGAAGAAGCAATGTTCAGCAAATATTGCCCTTCATTAGACATACCTTTGAAGACTAATGACTGCTTGTCTATCTGAGAGGACTGACATATCCATTCAGTTTGTGAAATTCATTTACATCAATGTCAAACCAAACCAAGCAAATCATCTTTTTGTTAAGCTGGTGCATGTTCTGGTACCTTATGAGTTAGATTGTATGATGCAGCTACTCTGGACAAACATGTATATTTGAATGAGGTAGGTGAGGCTACCTTGTTTCACTTCTTGGTCCCCGAGCCTTTTTGATAGCACACAGTGTTGTTTCCCTTGTGCTTGACTAGTGGCCTCTGAACCATTCTCCCTCCGGCACAGCAAACCTTTATTAGAAACGTACTCTATCAATGCTTTTAATGTGAAAATGCAATAAAGTCATTTCACGCCATGTTGAGCAACCTCCACTCGTTATTGCAGGGCTTGTGTGACTTACAGAGGGGAATGGCCTCCTCTCTCCACCCACTTATAGCAGCACTCGCCTTTTCAGTCACTTAATAGGTACATTTGCACATCCGCACACTGCAAGAAATGAACAGATTCGTACTTTGAACTATGAGGTTGTCTATGTCAGCGTTTCTCAAACTATGGGCCGCGTTAATCTATTCACAAAGTTGGGTTGGGAGCTGGGTCTATACTACGCAAGCTATGTTGACTTTCGCCTTGATATTTTAGCGCGGATTTACTCTCTTTCTCTCTGTCTGTCTGTCTTTCTCTCTCTCTCATTCTCTGGCTCTCGTTCGTGACTTTTCCGGATCGCGCCCCTTTTAAACTTGTCTCACTCTCTCTGTTTCTCTCTCTCGCTCTTTCTCTCTCTCTCTCTCTCTTGCGCTCTCTATGTTCCTCTCTTTCGCTCTCTCTGTCTCTCTCGCTCTCTCTCTCTTTCTCTGTCTCTCTCTCTTGCGCGCTGTCTCTGATTCTCTCTCTCGTTCATGACTTTTCCGTGCGGATCGTCTCTCTCTTTCTGTCTCTCTCGCTCTCTGTTACTCTCTGTCTCTCTCTGGCTCTCTCTGTCTCTCTCTCGCTCTCTCTCTGTCTCTCTCTCACTCTCTCTCTGTCTCTCTCGCTCTCTCTGTCTCTCTCTTACTTTCTCTGTCTCTCTCTTACTCTCTCTTACTCTCTCTCTCTCTCTCGTTCCTGACTTTTCCGTATTTAAATTTACATTTTCTTTAAGGGTAATGTATTAAACTGAGTTCAAAATGAAATTAAAGTGATCTGAGAGGCATATTTATGGTTTCCACAATAAAAACAGGCATTGGGATCATTTTGGCATTGGGAGTGAATTTGCACAGCTGAAGTTCAAATATTTCTGTAAAAACATTAATGTAATCAAATCAAATACAAAACCAAAGCTATTTGCAGCTGCAAAGCATGTGGGCGGAACCAGTGTTATTAAAGTCACATTTTGTGGAATGGTCAGGCGTCTTATATGGACAAAAGTAATGGGAGCGCTGTACATGTCGGCTGGTCTTTGCGGAGGTAGATGTCCCATTACTTTTATCCATATTAAATATCTCAGCGCTGGTGTTCAGGGGCGGACTGGTGATCTGTGCGTTCTGCAAAAAGGCCCAAGATTTATGCAGGGCCCTGCAGCCCCAAAGCCTGACATGACTGGTCCCCAGGACAAATAAGTTTGAGGTTTATGTACATGCAGAATGGGTTTGATACCATTTAATATATTTGCCCATTTAATACATTAACTGCATTTGTCACTGCTGCTGTCAGAACACAACCCTGAATCTCCAAACTTGACTGTAGAAGAAAAACAATGCTCTGAATGTAAGTTAACATCAAATTTTTATTTCAAGTAATTTTGGAACATTTCCATTTGTCCAGTCTTCATAAAGAGAAAATGGTATATCTGTCAAATATGGTAAAGGAGAGAAACAGAGATACCAAGTTTTTCTCATTTTTTTGACCGACAGCATCCACATTTTTCACATAATCTGCATTTCTGCAAGACTGATAGTTCTGTGTGCATCTTTTATGTGTGTACACCTGCATTTTTACATGGATAAGGCTTGCCCAGTTAGATCATACAAAATCTGAAAGCATTTGAAACAAGGAAGATGAAGCACAGCAACAGAACAAAGGGCACATTCACTATTAGCAAGGCATACAGATTAAAATAAATGAACACACATAGCACACATTAATAGAATAGAAGAAAGTTAGAAATATGGAAGAAAACAGGGGCTGAATGTTCCTGGTGCTAGAATGAGCTCTATTTAAGAGTTATTGTATCATGGCAACGGAGACAGATGGAAAAGAAGAGAAAGCTGTTGGGTGTCAAGGAAAGGGCACACTTTCTACACACTCCCTTCAAAAACAGGACACATATGTTTCATTTATTTTAAATTTTCTTTCAAACAGATTTTCATATCTGTGTTGAGATGAAATGACTTGAACTCGACCTTGTCCTAGTGAGTGATGCTTCGCTGCATTTTCACAAACTGCACTGACTAATTCAGCTTAACTCAGAAGGCTCTGGCCACAGCTGCCTGATGGACACACGCTGTTAGAGTTGCTCTCCTCTCAGCTGCACATTGTTTCCCAGAACTCAGTCCATTAGCTGTATATTTGCCCCAGTCACTCTGATGAGACGATTCACAGGCAAGGCACAGATTCAAGATGACACCCTGGCATCTCCTTTTAAGAGCATGGCCTGAGCACCCCAGCATCTTCCCAAGGGTGTACCCAAGGCTCTTCTCTGTTGACCAGCAATGGCCTCTCACAGCACGAAATCAGCACTGGACAATGTACATTAAGAGAAGCAGACGTGTTTCCACTAGCCAACAAAACACCATGCTGCTTTGAATCTTTAGAACTGAGTCGAAGCTCAGAACTACTGCTCTTGTGTTTTTGTGTTCATGTAGTAACTGATGGTGTGTGACTTGTGGAAATAATAACTCGATATGTTCTCGGTTTCATATCTCTGCTTGTTTTCCTGTGTATTTGTGTATATATCTAAGTGTGCATCCATAACAGTGTTGGTTTGAGACTTAACTCTCTCTCTCTCTCTCTCTCTCTCTCTCTCTCTCTCTCTCTCTCTCTCTCTCTCTCTCTCTCTCTCTCTCTCTCTCTATCACTCTCTGAAGAGAGCTCTGAATTGTACTGCCAGCTCACTTTGCATTCAATGTCAAAACCCACAGAAGAAAAAAATGTAGAAAAGAAAAAGGAATGCATGTTTGCCTCTCTTATTTGCTGACGTAAATACTGACGCATTTACCGATAATCAATCCCTCAGTGCCTAGATTATTCCAATCTATATCAGTTGCAATTCCTTCACCTTCCACACCCCATGCCACACTCCCCATGCCATGCTCCTAAATCGTGTCTCCTGGAGTAAATTAGAAAATGGCACATCATTTTTATCATAATAGAAGCCATTTCCCTGGCACATAATTAACAAGGCCGTTCTTAAAAGGCTAGATGATTAATTCGTTTTGGGAAACGCTGTGGAGCTAATTAAAACAATGACACTTTTGCCCTGGTGCACTTCTAAGGATTTTACTCAGATGTTGGTTGAAGGATAAAAGCATGGAGGTGAGTCTGGCTTGTTTAAGTGTTGTTCTTCACTTTCATTATGATTTTACACTCATTTAAGATAGCTGCCGAATATTTATGGCACACACAACATCTCTAATTGATCATTCCTGCCTTGAAGTCGGAACCCAAAAGACCTTTGTAGTCATCATTTTGTGAATGTTATTTCTGTACCTTTCATTCTTCCTAGTGTGAACGGTATTCATACAAAAGTTCCTGTCCCTTTGAAGGATACCTCTGTGGTGGCTTGACTGGAATCTCACCTCAGGAATGTTCAGTAACAACAGAAATGCTTAGTTTCACATTTGGCAGCCTAAATGACAACATTTCAACAAAATTAGCTTGCAATTCCATTTTGTGCAGTACCTAAGATGACTGATGATAGGTAAAGATCACTAGGGTGCACACGTCTTGGCAGAGTTGGGGGTGGTTATAGATTTGTGAGGAGCACCAATTAAGATGGAGCAGAGACAGGAGGAGGGAATGGGAGGAATCCCAATAAGACCCTGCTGCTGTGCAATTACATGCTCCCTGCCTCTTATCGAGTCGACCCACTGCTCTTGGGGCCCTGTGAATTTATGGGCATCCGGTATGGTGTTGGGGGCACTTGGAGGTGAAGTGTCAGTGCTGCTTAACAGCTGTGACCATATTTATCCAAGCAATATTTATGGCGATGGAGCCCTGACCCCACAGAAGTGAGATGGAGAGGGAAATAGACAGGCTGCGGAATGAAATGAGTCTCATAGCACTGATAGCACTTGTCAGTGTAATAGTATAATCCCATAGACTGCAGACTGGACTGAATGTGTAATTATTATGGGTGGCGTATCACACTTTGGAACACACTACAGGAGCAGCGGCATTACAGGAATTGTGTGGGACACGGATGACTAAACATTAATAGTATAAAAGTATATTTTTTATGTTACTGTAGCTAAGTCTAGTAAAGATGATGAGGGGGTTACCCAGTTACAAGTTCTTGAGTTTGATAGTCCCATCTGCATTCCTGGTAGTTAATTCACTGTGTAAAAGCGCATGAAAGTCAGTGAATCCAAGTATTTGATTTGTTGACTATGTTTATATACATTAGAAATGCATATAACTACATATGCACAACACACAATCAAATAAATGTAGGAATAACTAAAGTAAAGAATGAAACTGCAAAACTGTTTTATTTACATCTGATTCAATATGTTTATGCTGAGTGCTTATGGTTTTCCACTGATTCCATCGCTCATCATTCTGCCAGGGTGAGACAGTGTGTGACCTGATGAAAAAGAAAGAAGGGGATTGTTTTGGCCAGTGTGATAGTAGGAGAGTGATGGGGAGAGAAAGAAAGGCAAAGATGCAATAAGCTTTTGTGAAACATGAAAATTGCAGAGAGTAGAGATATGGTGTTAGAGGTAGTAAAATTGAGAAGGAGAGAGAGCTGGACTGGTTGAGCAGATGAGAAAGAGAGGCAAGGCCTTGCACAGAGGAGGGGAAGAGGAGGGGAGAGTGAAGGAATGCGAATATCTTCTATTACAATAACCCTCTCGCTGAATCTCAGCGGGTGAAACTTCTGCATTCTTGACACTGGCTTATCTCATCTTCAGCCAAGAATAAAACCCATTTTCAGGCACTGGAACAATATAGCGAAAGGTTACAGAGCCCAACACCCGTGACACCCCCATTTAGAATGATGCCAAGGTGGAGCGTGAAAAAAAGTGTACAGCCTTGCCCTGCTGAGAGTTAGTGCATTCCTCAGTGAACCAAAAAGAAGTAGGCAGTCTTATGCCATGTCAGAGTGATCTTAAACTAACCATACCTATGTGATGCATTGAAATTGCTTCAAATATGTTTTTCAGACCTAAGAAGCTAGAAAGCTTGAGGGCATTAGGTTTAAACACAGACTGTTTACACACATGTTTAATGAGCTAAAGTGTTGATCTACTGTGACTCAATTATAATCATAATTCAGCTTAATAACAAGTTTAATGCACTTTTACTCAAGTCTAAACATCTTTATCCCACCATGTTGGTTCCAAGAAATCAGAGAAATAGGCCACACCAAAGGTCACGGGAAGGGTGAAGAGATGGACCCCTTTGAATGATGAGTAGAATAATGAATCCAAAATGAGGACACCCTGCATCCCTGCGGCTCTTGCATACATGCACAGTTGTGGACTGAGGAACTACAAGTGTGGCACACTTTTTCTTAAAATAAAGTTTGAGCTGCTGTCCTACTGTATAATCAGAGCCATGTAGCTCTGAGTGAACTTTAAAAAATACTTTGTCCTCCATTTTGTTAAAAACAAACATGAGTGACTAAAACTTTGCCACACTGTCTTGTACTAACTTTGCAAGGTCAATATTTTACTCTGGAAATGATGTACACATCTGCACCAGGCAAATTTAATGCATCGCATATTCCAATAATTCCTTGTACTTTGCTTGAACACCATTTTATTTTAATATGGATGAGAGGGAGGAACTACTAGCAATATGGCTAGTAATATAACTTTTAGCAATTATAGAGGAAAAGAGAAAGTACTTGCTATGTCTTGCAAGAGATAATATAGACATCCATGTTATTGCCACAACTTCACAGGTTTATTCACTTTTATGTTTATTCACATGCTTGATAAGCTCTGCTGTCATTGGTTGATTGTCTTTCATGTCAGACATAAACACTGCATTTCATGCCAGAGAATGTGTGTCTATCCCACACCTCAGGACACTGAATCATTAATATTAAACACATTTAGTATCAATGATTAACAACTGGGGTGGCCCCATCTGGATTGAGAGTAGATTGGGAGGGTGAAGATTGGATTATAAACACCCCACACCATGGGATAACCTGGGAAGATAATCGTTTAAAATCACCTTGACATTGGGAGACCTTTTTGCGGTTGTCAGAAGAGGCCTAATTATTTGGGCCTGTAATGACCAGGCATTAGTTTATTATTTGAAGGTTAATGTAATACAAATTTTAAGGTAGCCAGGTTATTTATGCAAATATAGTACCCCTGCCACACACACACATACTACATATACATATGTACATATATACAGTAATTCAGAGATCACCCACGTATGTTAAAAAAACACAAAACACTTTAATTTCATTTTAAACTTAGTTTAATGCATTACCCATAAAGAAAACGTATAAGTGAGTGAATGGGTGTGAGAGTGAGAGCGGGAAAACCTGTTATCATTAGCGGTTAGCATTAGCAGTGTGTAAAGACTCAGACACAAAAGAAACATTGAAATAACTCTCTCTACCCACATGTTTATGCAGGGCACAGCTTACCAATACTAAATAAACAGATAACTTGAAAATTGGGTTTAAACCACTAAAATACGAGGACAAGACACAGAGCAGGCACAGTGCAGAAGGCTTCTTCTTCTTCTTCTTCTTCTTCTTCTTCTTCTTCTTCTTCTTCTTCCTTTAATGGTGGTTGACAACTGTTCCGTGTATTACGGCCATCGCTGGGCTGGTGACGATAATACAATTCTGTTCTTAAAATAAAAAAAAAAGGCGGAGGATATTTGATATTTCCACTTTATGTCACGTATGGGGCCGCAAGGCCCACACACGGAGCTGTCTTGGAAAGGGGTACAAGCGGGGAACCAGGGATCCATTGCAGAAGATCTTTATTTACAAAAAGGCAAAACAAACCGCCACGGTGGCCATAACAACTGAAATGAACAGGAGTCAGGACGAGACAGGATCAGGGGAGTACAAGTAGCTCTAAAGCGATGGAACGAATACAGGACATTCACAGACTCAGGCTTAAGTACAGAACCACGGGGGTAAAAGGACCAATGGGAGACATGAGGCACTAAACATGAAACCAACATCAGGTGACAGGGATAACAATATCTAGACTACAGACAGGTGACAGACGGGAACAAGGGGGACCCCTAGTGGGTCTTCTTGGATACACATGGGAGATACAACAGAGAGCAGGACTGACAAAGGGACCATGGGATCACAGAACAGGTACAGAACCAGAGACAGTAAGACAGGGATGTGGGCTGAGCTGGGAGACCGGGCATGAGTCCAGGGCAGGGAGGACAGGTTGAGGAGGTCTGTGGAGCCGAGACCTGGAGGGCAGACGGAGACAGACAGAGGCAGGGGAACATGGCAGGCAGCGACACACGGAGGAAACATCATGAACACAGAACAGGTACACAGGGCAGACATGAACAGCAGTACAGACCTGACCTAGGGTTTCCCACTTAAGTATGGCCTTCTACACTGGCATTAAGGTTTCTAGCTTTGACGTGGTCTGACACACGGAGGAGGACATTACTGGGGAACAGGGGAACACAGGAACTCATACACATAACACGACAGAACAGAACAGAACAGGACTCCTAAAACAGAACCAAAAAGCCATAAGGGCATCAGCAGAACAGAACAGACAGAACTGAACAAGGAGCATAACTGTAACAGAGGTTCCTCAGCAAACGCTGGCATAAACAAACCAAAAACCAGGGGCAGAAAACAGAACATGACCAGAAAACAGATAAAACAAAGAACTACGTGATTACGCCCATCCTAGCCGTGACACTTTATTGTGGGGATGAGTTTGTTTTTTTTAAAAATCTTCATGTGACTGAATCTGTGACTCCTGATCCACGTAAAACTAGGGGATTACTGTATATTTATTAGTACTGCAACAGAATAAAGAGCCTCAGAGAAGATGAGTTATTATAATTATGGTGGGAGTCAACTGCACTGTTATGTCAAATACTCTGTCATGTTAAATGTCTTGTCTGTCCTCATGGAAGTTTTTTCCTCACCCCAGAGGAAGATAGTGAGATAAAGAAAGAATAAAAAAAGTGTGGCAAAAAGCTCTTGGTCTATTCCTCCTCTTAGAGATAATTAGTGAATGTGGCACGTGGCACTAATATCTTAGCACAGCAACTAACGGTGCTAAGTCTGCCCTGCAGGAACAACCCACCCCCCCCCCCCCACCCCACCCTCTTTGTCTACAAAGCAACATCACCCCTGCCTGAAAGCAGTCCTGTGTTTGCCACTACTCTAATTAGACCAATTAATCAAAGAGACGGGCAATACTTAGAAGCATTTGCTGGAGTTCACATTCCATTACTGTACTGCTAATACTAAATAGCTATTACTTGTAATTCTGCTTCCAGTTGATGTTATGCACCAGACCTCGATTTGAAGTAGTACAAGAGCATTGATTTTAAGCCTTTTTCAGGCCATTTTGGAGCTCTTGGAGAGTTTTGTCAAACAAAGGTGAAAGAGGTGGATAAGGTCATTCAACAGCCCCTTGTTGGTGTCGCCCTATGTTACCAATGTTTAGAAATGCCACTGTTCATGCACAACAGATTTTAATCTGTTCAGCAATGTATATTTCAGATGTTAAAACTCAGTGTTGAGCAATACTGATTCTGAAGTTTATGTTTCCTACACTTCAATTAAAAAACTCAATTAAAAAAGCCTGATGTTTTAGCCAATGTATTCCAACCATGTTCCTGGAGGCACGCTACTCTGTGCATTTTAGTAAGTTCCAAGCTTTAACACACTCAGTAAGTTTTTGTTAACCAGTTGTTTAGTTGCTGTGAAAACCAGGGCAGTCTTTTTACCTGTGGTGCATTTAATATGTTTTATTACAGTCATTGTTCTGCCCTGTATAGTAAAGCCGATATTTGTTGACATCCAGCTGTGCAGGTCTTTATACAGTCTAGCAAAAGTGCCTGTAACTGCCCAAATGATGATCAATTTCAGAATGAATTATTAAAATGTTGAGTAAAGAAATACAGTTAACATAAACCTCTTAAATTCCATTGCTGTCTTAAAACTGATGGTAAAATCTAGACAAAAGGTCACATGTACTGATGGCAACTATCACGGTAGTGCATTTTCTCCTAATGTTACCTGAATCTACTATTCAGAAACAGCAGCAGAGAGGTTATTATGTATGTGTTCTAATCTACATGGTAGCCTAGTGGTTAGGGCATTCGCCCTGCGAACAGAAAGTCTGGGTTTGATTCCCAAGACCGCTAGGCACCACTGAGGTACCCTGAGCAAGGTACCGTGCCACACACTGCTCCCTGGGCGCTGTGTTCCTGGCTGCCCCCTGCTTCACTTGGTGAATGGGTTAAATGCAGAAGTTGAATTTCGTGCTGTTCACGCTGTGGTGTGTTCACGTATGACAGAATGGTCACTTTCATGTTTTATGTTCACAAAGCATCAAGTTCAGATGAAAGCTGCAGCTGCAACAGAATGTAAACATGCATGGACTACTGTATTCCAGTCATCGCAGTTCTTTATCTGGGTTTACATTGATAACCAAATATAAAATCATGAAGATCTGCTGGCTGTGTATTCTGTTCATAGCAAGCTGTGTATGCTGTTATATAGATCTGGCATACATGTATACCATTACAAAGGCAGACCATGTAAATCACTTTATAAGTACATTTTCGCTACCTCATAAGCTACTAGCAAAATGCTGATTTCCATTAGTGCCCCTATGGAAAATTGCAAAAGAATCAGTGCCAAAGTAGTGGTGTATAATTTTATGTGAATTCCAGATTATACATAGAGATATGAAGTTTGTGAAAGTGACCATTTGTCATACGTGAACAGCACGGACTTCAACCTCTGCATTTAACCCATTCACCAAGTGAAGCAGGGGGCAGCAACGAACACAGCGCCCGGGGAGCAGTGTGTGCGACGGTACCTTACTCAGGGTACCTCAGCAGTGCCTAGCGGTCTTGGGAATCGAACCCGGACTTTTTGGTCGCAGGGTGAATGCCCTAACCACTAGGCTACCAGCTGCCCCAACAAGCATACAAGTAATGTGTTTATTTGTTATTCATTTTTACCACTATTCCTTCTAAAAACATGTGCAATATTATAGACACAGCCCAATAGCCTCACCATCTTTATCTACTGAGAACAACATCTAGTTCATTTACAGAGAATATAAAGCATAGTTTGGTTGAAAAAAGCAACCGATGATATTCAGCTGACAATTATTCATTTGGTTGCTTTTTATATCCATAGATTTCAGCAATAACAGAAAATACAGAGGAACCAACTGACATTGAAGAGTTTGGTAAAGAACTCAATGTGTAAACCTAACACTGGGGTGTGAAAAGGCGTTGAGTTAACACTGGAAAAATGCCAATGCTTTAACACAAACTTTCTGAATAGCAATATATGTAAAAGTTTAGAGTAGAGCAGAAACTTTAAAAAAGTTAGGATGGCTCTGTCATTGCATTATGCTTCTTATTCTTAAACAGACAAGCTTACTTATAACCCCTGATTATGAATGCAGAAAGGTTAGGGTGGGCATAAGGATGGCGCAAGAGTGACAGGGTACAGCAATTAAATGTAAGACATATGGTGACTTTGAGGTGTCATTACATTTTTATGCACTGCAGGTCTGACCTCTTAATGACTTCGAAGGACAAGATGGAAATGATGGAGGGAAAGTTTACATTTATTTAACCACACTTTAAATAAAGCATATTATCAGTCTGCTTGCTTTGTGCCAACTGTGCTTGATCTTTGATCTCCAGGGCTGCTAGCCCATACTAAAAGAACAATCTCCACCAAAACACCCTCACACATTTGCCTGATCCTGCAGCGTTAAGTATGTGCCACTTTCACTCATGTGTTTCTTTGTCCCTCCAGCCACGGAGAAGATGCCTCACCAGACATAGATGAAGATGCCTCACCAGGCTGCTGTCTTAGCCAATTCATCCACATGGCCTTCCACAACAGCCTACTTAGCCTTTTTTTAAAAAAACTCTGGCTCCTTTCATCTATTGATATTAACTTCAGAAGATAGTCTGGAACTATGAGCATGCTATATAGTTCAGTCTTGTTTCAAAGACTGGCCTATTTTTTGTGCTGCAGTGAATTAGCTCAATGGCTAATACAGATACTTCACACTCTATGTTCTTTATGATATATATGTCTAAGCATTCTTCAAACCTGTAAAGCTATACTTAAACAACATTTAAAATTCCAGACCCAAGCTTGCTTACATCATCACATCACTCACTACTTTATCATTTTTTTTGTTTTCTAAGCTGCAGAGCATCCCATACCTTCAGATATTGAGTCAGTTTTTCCAGCTTGTCATGACATTGTTTAATAGTTGTATGTATTCACAAGTTAAAAGAATTGCGGGAGGGGGGGGGGTTGTGGTCTAATGGGTTGGATATTTGCCTCTGGACCAAGAGGTCCTACCTTCAACATATGACCAGCTTGTCCCTGAGCAAGACCCTTAACCCCAAGTTCCTCCAGGGGGACTGTCCCCTGTAGTTAGAGAATGAAAGTTGCTTTGGATAAAAGCATCTGCTAAATTAACCAAATAGTTCTGTATTGTTCCTGTATATCCTCTACACACATTTCCAGCAAACACTGCATCTCTGCCATAGACCAAAGTAATCCTTTTTCTGCCATGTTTGTGAAATGGGAAAGATGAGTTTTTGTTCCTTGCTCAGGCATGGCTAAAGCACAAGATGTGTACCGTGCCCAAGTTCAACTGAGCTGTGTCCAAGCCTAGCTTCTCAAATGAGCCCTACCCAAGCATGGTACAGAGTGATCACTATAGTCAGCTGGACTCTGGGCATCTATCATGCTCAGGCATGGTCAGTGGTGTGAAGTATTTGAGTAAATGGACTTTGTTACAGTACTTAAATATATTTTTGGCTACTTTGTACTTGTACTGAGTATCAAAAATATAAGCAACTTTTACTCTCTACTCAACTACATTTTTGATTGAATATAGGGTCTCTTTACTCCACTACATCTGAACGGACACTTACCGTTACTCATTACATCGTGATTGTGTGCGACAAGTCGGCATCTTTATCTGCCATGGCTAATTTCTTGGGCGGAAGAGGTGATATTGCCATCTGTAGGGTGCTGAAGGTATTGGATGCTATTTACCTATATGTGCTATTTTGAAATATTGAGATGTTCAATTTCATTTCTATATTAGGAAATAAAACCTTAAAACCTCATAAATAAACATTTTCTTGTTTTTTTTCACATTTCTTGGCCATTTCTTGAGCCTATGTTCAGAACAAGTAAAATACTTAAGTTCTTTTAAAATCGGATACTTTAAGACTTTTACTCAAATCTTATTGGAATCGGTGACTTGTAACTTGTAATGGAGTCATTTCTATAGTAAAATATCTGTACTTTTACTCAAGTATGGTTTTCAGGTACTCTTTACACCTCTGGGCATGGTACAGATCCCTTAGTGTGAGTACAACCTTAGAAATCTGTTTAAGATAGAGAATATAGAAAATGGTATGATTAACCTAACAACCGGGATGTTTTTCTTTGTAAAGTAGTGATGAAGTCTCAAGGCTGTGCAAACATACAGTGTCAGTTGAATATACATTTTGAATCTTTTTATTTGAAACATTTACTATAACCTTCTAAAATACTTTCTGACCACTGCTATAATATTTATATCTGCAAAGTTATATCAAAAATTATACCAACTATTAATTTTAAAGACAAATGGCTCCAAGTCTTTAAATTGTTAGATTTGTCAAGACATTTGTCACAGTGTGGAAAAATAAATCAAGATCCATGGCTCAGCTTAGCTCCTGTCCTCTGCTTTTTCATGTGATTCTGGCGGCAGCAGCCAGAAATCCCCTTTATCAGATGGTGGTAGCACAGGTGGGATCGATAGCGCCTTGGCCTGCGACTGTGAGACAGTTCCTGGATCACAGCCTGCTCTCATCTTCTGTTCTATTGATCTTCATTACCTCCACAGGACTAGGCTGCCCATCTCCTAGCCTGGCCAGGCAAGACTCTTTCCAGCCCTGGTGGGGCTACCATTCTTATCTTTTATTAGAGCTCACTAAAAGAGTTCATTACAATGGACGTTTCTCTTGATCCGTAGAAATGCTGATAAATGAAGCCCGAAACCTTGCTCCTGCAGATAAATGTGTTTCGAAAGTGTACACATTTTTTTAAAAAGTGATTTGATCTTTGTCTACTTCTCATGCAAAATGAGCATTTCCTTTACTCTGCAGTTTTCTGGCAAAGTCACTTTCAAAATAATAATAAAACATATATATTCACACCCATGAATCTTGCTTAGTGGTACATGACTGTGTGTATTACTGAACTCATAATTTCTTTCAGTTCTGCACACCAGGCCCCAAGCAACAAGACCTTGCCTTAAAGGGATAAGCCATGACATGATAGATTACAAGAAGAGCAACAGAATATGATTATCCCAGCAGTCTTCCTGAAAGCACTCTTGGACTGAAATTTTATAATAAAGTGATACAGAACTCAGGTCAGGTGACTGAAACGATCAAATGACTCCTATCTAATAATGATGAACAAAATCCACCATGTTCTTAAATGTGCCCCAGCCCTTTTTCTGCTGTCATCCAGAGTTCTTGCTCTTTCTTTTTGCTCGCTGACATTTGGAGAAGACATAAATACATGATTCTAAGAAAGAGTTATAAGAAAGGAAATAAATTAGGACATTTTATCGAATAGGTGCTACTCTCTTTCACTGAGTAATAGTAATTCAATTCCTTCCACAACTCTGTCCCATCAAAAGCTGCCTTAGAGGAGACAACATCAAAGCCACTGCGGAAAACACACAATGATTGTAACGCAGTGGCTGCCAGCCCCGTCATTAACTGTTGGACCGGATAATGTTGTAATAATCAGTTGACAGGAGCCTTAAGACTGTGACTTCTTTGGAAATGCAAATTCTGCCAAAGAGAGCAAACAAACCAATCACATTTAACCAACAAAATCAGTTAATTATACTGACGTATATGTTTCTAAGGTAAAAATAAATCTAATAACTCTAGACAGATATAGTGCCCAATTTTTAAATCATCCCTCACTTGCAAAAGCCCAAATTGTTAACACTAAGAAAGACGCATGTGTGTGATGATAAATATTTTTATCATTACTATTTATTTTAATTATCACTTTATTATTATCTGCATTGTTGGGGTTACAATTAAAATCAGGTGTCACACAGAATTCTTTGAAGCCCTTAAAAAGCCCTAAAAAAGCCCTTTTGTAAATAAGAAAAATACATTACGGGAAAGTCCTCTAAATTTAAATGTTCTCCACTGCTTGATTAAGTAACTTAAATGACTTAAATGAAAGGGCAGAATTTTTTTTTTTGTTCGATTATTTAGACCTTTTTTGTCAATATCTTTGTCAATTTGATCAGATAAGATTTTTTCTTCCCACAACCTACAGGAACTGTGACGGCTGGGACTCCGTGAGCCGTTACAGTCTTGGTTTTCCTGTTTTGGTTCTTTTAGTTTCTGGTTAAGGCTGCCTGAGTTCTGTTCTGTTGTGGATGCCCTTATGGCTTTTTGGTTTCATGCACGTGGGTCATG
>JBBPDE010000140.1:14309622-14322384 GCA_037974605.1 Nannopetersius ansorgii | reverse complement strand
AGAGGGAGAGAGAGAGAGGAGGAGAGGGGGATAGAGAGAGAGAGAAAGAGAGAGAGAGATAGAGAGAGAGAGAGAGAGAGAGAGAGAGAGAGGAAAATTAGTTTGTGTGTCTGTCTGTATTGGTATGCATGAATGTGTTTTAATCTCTGCCAGAGTCAAAAGGAGCATCAGTGGGTTAGGAGGCTTCCTGCGATTACCAGACAATTTCACTGTAGCCTTAAAACAGAACACTTAAGGCGGTGAGACAAGAAAAAGCTCTTACTGTCAAATCACTGTGAGGTGTGTAGAGATTCAGTAGAGCAGTACTATATTTCAGGAGATGGAAGAGACTGCTCTAGAGCATCTGAAGAAGTGTCTTCTGAGTGTCAGTTGTAATGTAATCACTGAAGCACCCACAGCACTTGGGGGTGGTGGGTCCCACATCATTAACAGAAGGTTTGAAGATAAGGCTGTTCTACAGTGCTCAGAGACCTCCTTTCCACCCACGTCTCCACAGGAGCCCACCCCACAATCCTGGAGATTATACCAGATCAATCTTCTGGAGGGCCTTAACGTTAAAAATACGCCTCTTCATTACCATACCATGGAAGATGTTCTTGAAGTTGCCAGAGCCAAGCCATGTAAAAATGAAGAGTGATGAGGGGCATATGAAATTTTGATGTTGCTCCCATGTGTTATGAAGCCTTTCCAGGAAAGGCCTTTAGTGCTGTCTGCTCCTGAATATGTATATGGCTGTGACAATGGGAAGATAAAACTTCGCTTAAGCAACACAACTGAACTTTCTCAGAGATTCTATCCAACATATGAAAGATATGAAAAAAGTCACGACAATTTCCAGGGAATTTCATAGAATCTTTTCGTTCCACATCTAAATGTCCATGATTTGCAGTATCAGTGAACCCAAATGTCATGAATTTCACAATGACATCTGGAGTGGGGCCAATTTCACTGTGGAGCTGAATGGAATGATGAATTATTGCACAATCCAAAGATGTTCAGATGGAAAAATCTTGACACAATATGTCTTTTTTATTGTTTCATTCAACAGAAGAAAATGACTTCCTTACAAATCCATGTCAGTGTCTCTATTGCCCTGTGCAATGATGTTGTCTAGAAATTAAAGCAACACTTGAATTTAAATCATTTTAGAATTGTCTTCATGTTCAGTCAAACACAGGGTATTTACCAGCACTTCTTTATAGCAAAAACATATATCATGCAACTAACTGACCTTTTTTCAGAAAACCTCAACATTCAACATTTTTCTACATGCAATATATTTTAAATGAAATATCAGGCTGGGATTGGTTCACTTTTCATGACTGTTTGCAGCCAAGTCAAAGAAAGTGTGCTTATATTACTTTACCAAAGCTTGTCGAAAACAGAAACTTTACGGCATTTAGCAGATGCTTTTATGCAAATCAACTTCCATTGCCAGGTCTCCCTGCGGCAAATCTTGCTTAGGAACCCAGTGGTGTTGTGCTGAAGGTAGGACTCAAACCATAACCTCCTGGTCCAGAGGCAAGTATTGTACCCACTAGGCCACCACTACCCGCTATGCCACCACCATTTTACCTTAAAGTTGGCATTTAAATATGGCTACATCGTCACTACTGTTGCTAAGAGACTATACAAATAAATACACTTTATATTCTCTGTAAATGTGTGTAATCTGCCTTCACTGCGGTAAGCTAAACAGAAAGCCAATAGACGAATGCTCCAATAATGAAAGGCAGACCTTGAATTTAAGCCTTTACAAAAGAAGTTGTTTGGAGCATACAAAGTAAAGATTATGCAACTTGCTTCTCTGTTAATGCAAAACTAAACCAAAAATGGTCTTCTCGCACACACACATAAACCAGATTCCACACATATACAAGGATTCCACCCAAACTGCCATCACCAGAGACAAAATCATGACACATTCCTATCTATAACAATGTTATTAGAACTCAACATTATTGTCTGGTTAAGCATCACAGACAATCACAGACAAGTTCTGTCCATACGTTTCTTTGATAATCAGGGTGCATTAGAATAAGATGGATACAACTCCTGAATTAAAGCTGACTAACAGGGAGAACATTTTAGAGATTACCAGGCACACTTAGGCACTGCACACCAACCAAGTTTGTTGGAGAAATGTGTCCTCTATTGTGTTTGCATCTGTTAAAAGCTATTACTCCAACATAGTTGTTGGAAGTTGCTTTGACTGGATTAAAATTAATGCAATTTTTAAAAAATGACATGGATCTAGGGTGAACTTTATGTTATGTAGAAGATCTTTAGCAAAGTCTTTCTCTTAATAACACTTTCTGGCACTTTTATTTGTATGATTTGCATGATAAGTACATCATTTGTTTTCATCTTAAAGAGGTGACCTTTAAGTTCTCAGAGGTGCTCAGGTGTTGAGACACTCCCTCTTGGCCACCCTGCCTCCACTGTACTAATTAATTTTAGCTTCCTGGCATCCGTATACATGTGGTTTGTCATTAAGGTGATTGAAAGCAGAATTATGCCTGGATGAATATGAAGAGTCTTTTATCTTGTCTGTTCTCACAGTCTCATCCATGCGGTGACATGGTTAACTGATCACCAGTGTAACGTGTCCAGTCTTCATTATTTACTGTTGGAGAAACACGATGTGTGGTGGAGGGGGGAGAGGGTTCTGTTTCTTCTCATGTCTTCCCACCGCTCGCTTGTTGCTTTCTGACATCAAACACAGCAGGGAAGCTCGCAATGTAGTGGAATTGGTTTAACTTCTCTCAGGCGAATGGATTTTTGGTGCGCAGTTACTCTATAATTAAATCAGCTCTTGTCACCTGCGGAGAGCTGAATCAACGAAAGGCATGAGCTCCCAACACTGAGAGGACTGCAGAGTGCGCCTCTCCATCATTTCATGCTCCGGTGAGCGACAATCTGTTTCAAGTTTGCAGAAACATCTTGTCACGAGCATCACATTCATTTAAACCGACCCCATGCCATGACACAGGTGAGAAGAGATGAGACACCGCCAACACCTGACATTTTCCACAACATGAGATACATGAATTCCAAACAGAGGTATGTTCTGACTTGGGAGGGGGTTAATATGATGCAGACCAGCAATCATTCAATATATGCCTTTTGATGTGGATTTATGAGATGTAATCTAAACTGATTGGATTTTCAGACTAACCAGACTTCAGATTAAATCCAGGTGTCCAATAGCACATTACATCGCCCATTTTACCCAGCTCTAGCCTGCAGCCACTGTAATGAACTCATAACACAGTTCCAATAGGCTGTTTATTGCCTTCTTACAGACAAAGAGGAAAGAGGCTGGGGCACACGGACATATGTTCCTGTTGCTTGCCCCATAATGTAATAGAGCCTAAGGGTAAAAGTACAGGCCGTTAATAATGTTCTAAGAGAAAGACAACAGCACTGAAATTTTGCCTAATAATTACTTAGAGGGGCGATTATGCACTCTATACAATAAAAGCACCAAACCAATGGTTATTTGGGGCAATGAAACTAGATCTTTAAAGAACATTTCAATTTATTGTTCTTCAGGGAACCATTTTCCCTTCTGCATGTCTGCATTTCAAGAACCTAGATTAAGGGTTCTGTACCGATTAAAAATATTTCTAAGCCAAACCTTGCGTAGATGGTGAAGCATATTATGTAGAACCCATGTGTCACAAGTGAATGTGTCAGTGTCACTAGGGATGTGAAAGTGATGAATTTCACAAGATACTATTTGCTGCAGGATATTGAATCATCCTGTGGTGTAATTGGTTTGATCTCAGGAGCTGCTCTCATTCATCACCTGAGTCTTTGATCCGATGTGTTTGCGTCATGCCTTTGAAATATTTTTTTGAGCCTGACTGTACTTTCACATGTACCGCAAAACAGCATAACATGTATTTAGGTAGATTAAATGGAATATCAGAAGGCAATTAATCATGCACAAACATAAAGGTATATGGGCAATAATAATCCAGTTAAGACTCACCAAAGGATGACTGTATTCATTTTGTATTCAGTATTCCAAACAAAATGGTGTATGGCCATTGCTTCATTTAAGAAAAGGTACATTTAATCAGTAATGCTGTAGCTTCATCGCTGTAGGACAGATGTTTCATATGCCGTGTCTAATGTTCATTTTATGAACGCATTTAGACTGTCATGTGACCCTAAGAATATACGGATGCAACGTTTTAAAACCACAAATGATCTTAATCCCCTAGCCAGTGAGTGTGATTAAATTCATGTTTATTCACAAAAATAATGGAGATAATTAAGTCAAACTGGATATGCTGGGCAAATTGAACTGAATACTCTTAAAAGGCTCATTATAATACATTACATGTCGAGAAACGTCCTGGCAATGCAGCGAGATGTTGATAAAAAGAAAAAAAAAAGCTTTTTAAGCTTTTGTCAAGTAATTACATTAATACAACTTTTACTGATGCCATCAGGGTGGCACTTAATATGCCCAAAACAGTGCTTGCTTCTACTTAACCGGGGCAGCTTAGCCATCTAAAATAATCGAATGACCTGCATTTGAATTGGGTCCGATGCATACAGTACAATACAAATCCAGTAGTTGGGACAGTTGGTGGCCTAGTGGTTAGGGCATTCGCCCTGCGACCAGAAAGTCTGGGTTCGATTCCCAAGACCGCTAGGCACCTCTGAGGTACCCTGAGCAAGGTACCGTCCCCACACACTGCTCCCCGGGCGCCGTGTTCGTAGCTGCCCCCTGCTTCACTTGGTGGATGGGTTAAATGCAGAGGGTGAATTTCGTGCTGTTCACACTGTGTGCTGTGGTGTGTTCACATATGACAAATGTTCACTTTCACTAAAAGTGGGTCATATGGGTCATATGAAGAATGTTATCACCACCACCTATCTCGAACATGCACAAATTATATATACACAGAGATCTTGCATGTTTGGGCTGCTGTAGCTATTTGTAGAGCTGTCACCATAATGATACTTTATTCCTACAGATGATGATGTCTGTTCCTACTGATGAATTCTGTGTGCCACTAGTTGAAAAGAGCAAGGGCTGGATTGAGCCTATTGCTCACACCACCTAAATAGTCAGCAGGGCTCCAGAGAAGGGAATGCAGCTTGTCAAGTTTTTGATGGCAGAATTACCCCCCACAGTGACACAGAGCATACATGATCTTCATCTAGCTTCTCTTCAGCTACTTGATCGGCGCATTGCTCGGATGTGGTTTGCTCTGAGTAGAACAAATGTTACTGAACAGTTGAGAATGAGATTTTTTCCTAGCTAATACATTTGTTTCTGTTTTTGCCCTGTGACCACTTTGGATAGGCTCCCCAACATGAGATCATGAATGGGGGATTTTTATAAAGAATAAAATCTTCTGTCTAGAATGTAGACTTTCCTTTCTTTTTTTACACACATGGACACCAACATATATACACAATGTCTGACAACAGGGCATACAAACACACATTTGACTCCAGTACTAAATGCAAGTCTTTCTCTCTGGCTCTTACATGATTAGCAGGGAACATTACCCTAACTTACATAAAGGTTTCTGCATTATCTTTAGACTCTAATAAAGAAAGAACTTGTTAACATGTAGAGATGTGTACACAAGTAAAAAAAATACCAAAAAACAACAACAACAAAAAAAACAGCCTCTTAATCATTCATCTGATCCTCAGGCACAAATAGCAGCTTGTTAGAAATTCCGTTTCCTGAAATTGCATACTGACCTCTACAAGCCATCCATATTTATAAAGAGCCGCCACAGGTTACTTCTTGAAGGTTAGAGACTATGAAAGAAGCCACATTCATTGCAGAGAAATTCAAAAGAAAGGTGAAATGCACACATTTCACTTTGCTTTAATACCAAACATTTGCCCTCCCTCATGCAGCTGCGCTGACAAGCTCATAGTGGCAACGGTGACACTGGCAGATAAGTCTGCTATTGTTTCATGGACAATGGCCTAGCAGAGCTAGGCTCGCTTTCCATCTGGGTTGTGATAAGCTGCAAAGCAATTAGAATGTAAATTTAGATCAATATTCAGAACAGTTGTGAAAGACTTTTCACCTAACAGTGTGTCAAGAAAAAGTTTCCTAAAACTGTGTAATGTTTAAGGTGCACTAATGTAAGTGTAGATGAATATACACTGCCAGTCACATATTTTGACACACCTACATGAATTTGAAGTTTTCATTAGCTTCAAGATATTTTGGGCCCAAACACAAACCAAAAAGCGGAGACAAGAGTAAACTCAAATACAGGCAGAAAGTCTGTGGACCGACCATTATGGTCCCATTCAAATTGAACTAAATACCCCAAACCCAAAACAACCCAGAAACTAAACATTACTTCTACAAGAATAAAAGTCAGCTGAAACTAATAATTACTTAACTAAAAGCTGGTGTACACAAGAGACCTACATATTAACAAAAAAGGGCGGCCTCTATCGTCCACCAACTGGGGATGAAGAAACTGCTTTCATTTTACTATTTAAATGTGATCATGCAATTTCAAGTTATATGTACTTCATGCAAGTTATATGTACTTCCATGAGGTTTGGAAATAACAAAAATGTGGCCAATATGTATTCTCACAAAAAGACTATTTTTTTCCCAATAACATGTCCTCTATTCTGCTTAAAAACACAAACGTATTGAAAACTGTTTAAACATTTGTCACTGGAGACTTGCAGGTAAAAGGGGGCAGTTCAGGTGCTGCACAGGAAAGCATGGCTTGTCACAAAGCATTAAAAACTTTTTGGCTATTTGTTTTTTTAATGCCTAAAGTGGACAAGAACTTACAGGTTGCAGAAGCATTTGTGAAACAGCCTGTCAGATTTGATGGATATTGATGTCTTCCTTTAACCAGAGACAGCTTCCTTCTGAACAGGGCATTTATTGTACAGAGATCTAACACTTGAGCTTACACTGATAGCTTTGTCTGTTGTACCAAAGCTACCACGAGGAACTCTGTCCAACTTAATCTCCCTCCATTGTTGCTGTAGATAGAAAATGGATGTCTAGTCTATTGGTTGATCTCTCTGTGATTTCTGTCCTGAGCTGTTGAAAAGACAGAAAGTACAATTAAAGAACAACCTAAAAAATTCAGACAAAGATGAAGCAATGAATGGCAAATGAAATGTTGCCTTGTTTGTTGGTCTTTCTGCCTTCAGCTTTGTCTTAGGTAATTCAAAAACATTTTCTGTTGGGATGCAATCATGACTTGGATATCCAATTTCTTTACCTTTTAGAAGTTGCTTTCACAGTATTTTTTGGACTGGAAAGCATTTGGCTGAATCTAGCATAGAGTATAGCCATGTAAAGCATGAACTCCAGTCATACCATCAATAAACACCAATGAGCCAGTTCCACTGACAGCCATACATGCCCATGTTATAACACTACTTCCACCATGTTTGACCATGTTTGACAGATGATGTGGTTTGCTTTAGATCATGAGTCTCTTTCTTTCCCCTTATTTTTCTCTTCCCAACATTCTGATTCCTGTCAATCTTGGTTTCATCTGTCCAAAGAACAATATTCTGGACCAGAATACGGACCAGATCACGTGACGTCAACAGGCATGGGAAATGACTCATGTTTGGGGTATATAAACAGGAAGCAGGTAATCCTCTATCCACGTTGGCCCCCATCCACAAGTTCCATCACCTGACGCACTCAACCCATCTCCCTGTCCATCCAAGATCACTCTGAAGACATCCAGTTCTTCATCACTCATCTTACATCACCCCCCATTATCCTAGGCCACCCTTGGCTAGTTCAGCACGATCCTCTCATCTCCTGGGCCCAGCACAACTTCATCAGTGTTAACAGTGGTTTGAATCAGAGGTAAAGCCATGTATTTATATTCATGAAGGTCTCTCTTGATCGTAGACATTGACAGTGATACGCCTCAAGACTGCTCTTGACCTGACTGGATGTTATGAAGGGTTTTTTCCTTCACCAAGGAAAGAATTCAGCTATCATCCTCTTTAGATGTCTTCTGTGGTCTCCCAAATATTTTGGTGTTGTTGAGTTCACTGCTGCATTCATATTTTATAAGAATGTACCAAATTGTAGATTATAGGCACTCCTAAACTTTTAGCAATCTCTCCATAAGGTTATTTCACTTTTTCAGCCTAATGATGGCCTCCTTTACTTTCAATGAAACCTATTTGAACCTAATGTTTGTGTGACGCCTCAGGGTGACTGCCGTTATAGGCAGACTTTAAGTTTATTTAAGTTGGTTTGATGCACGTTACACAGGGGTTCTAGGTTCAGTTAAGTTTCAGGGTGGCTGCCTTTATGTTAAGTTAGTTTAGTAGGAGTGTGAGTGTGTCAGGTGGAAGCTGAATGAGAACCAGGTGGCACCTAATGATCACACTCAGGTGTAGTAGTTTGAGTTTAGGTTCTGGTGCATGGGGATTGGCCAGGGTTTAGTTTATAACCTGGCCAATCCAGAGAAACAGTGCATGGTCACCCCATGAACTTACCCAAGACGTAACACCCAAGTATTCGGGGGGTTTTGGAATGCGTGCTGGAGGGAAGGTGAAGTTCACTTGTGTTGTAAATGTATTTAGTTTAGGAATCGCGCTCAGCGAGAAAGAAGATCACCTGGGTTGTATCGCGCTCAGTGAGAGAGAAGAAGTTCACCTGAGTTGTAAATGTATTTAGTTCAGTGCTCAGTGACAGAGAAAACGTATCACCCTGCGGTCTGTTGAAGAAACTGGTCAGAGTCTGGTGTGAGTGGGCTCGTGACTCTTTCTGTGAGACTGTCTCATTTAGGAAAAGCCTGCTGGACTGTTGAAAGGCAGGTTCCACGACGATCAGAAGGGAAGCACTGTGGAGAGGAGATCCGGCAGGGAAGAGGAGTTTGTGAAGACGAGTGGCACGTCTCACTGGCAGCGAGATCCTTCCTTCACTCTCTCCTTCTCTCCCTCTTGTCTATCTTCTATCCAGGAGCTGAATCTACGCCTCGTGCTCACATGTGGTGAGACCTGAAATCCTGACGGGTGTCGAGGTGGAGAGAGAGAGAGGACATTATGAACTGAAAGCAAAACCATTCGGAGGTCCAGGTCGGAGGTCCTCCGGGGAAACGCGGTGTCTGTTCAGAGGAAAGGAGATCCATAGGGGTGAAGGTCCCCCTCATAGTCGTAAAACTCATTCGTGACCGAGCAAGATTTGGGTTGGACTTTGTGTACTTTCTGTTAATAAATATAGTTGCTTTGGAACTTACGCTGCTGCTGCTGTGTCTTTCCGCCCTCAGCCCGGCATGACAGTTTGGTTCCAGCAATCAACTGCTAAATGTAAATTTAAGGCAAGCTTGGTACTTCAAATCAGCTCAAAATATTTTTATTTACTTAATTTGTCATGGAAAAAGGAAACAGGTCACACCTGGGCATACAACTGCTCATCAGTCACATGTCAAATTACTTTTGAGTCTCTAAAAATGTAGGAGCTCTGGGAAAATGGCTGTATTTTCATCAATGTCCAAATATTTATTGACATTACTATTATATAAACATTACTGTGACATTACTTACAAATGTATAAAGGTTCTGGGAAAAAATGTAAAAGTGGGCACAATTTGATCTAGCATATGGAATTAAATACTAGAAGTCTCTGCCTTTCTTCCAGTTTCTTTAAGTCTGGTGTCGGAACATATTGTTTAGAGCGGCATTCACCCTTTCACTTTGAGTAAACAAGTCTGCTATCCTTTCTTCAATACTTCAAAGTGCCTCTTGACCATTTATCCCCTGTGATCAATTTCCCAGGGGCCATCTCTCTCAAAGTTGTGATTTGCTTTCACCTCTGTTGCTCCCTATCTGTGCCTCCACTCTAAAGCTGGCCACTCATCACTTTTTTCAGCTTTTATTAATCAGCAGGGTGTTTCTGTAAAGCTTCTGGATGACCCTATGGCCCCAGCAGACTCCTAGATGTCCCTGCTGTAATAGTTCTAATTAAACTTGTCTTGCTGTATTAGGCTGCTTTGCATTTCACTCACCTCCAAGAGCAGCCACCAGACTTCTCTGCTCTCACCTTGGAAATTTAATTGAGGCCATACCTTCACGGAGCAGTCTAGCACTCTGTTTGCCTCCCAGGAGAAGAAGAGAAGACATTTTTTTTTAAGAAAAGACATTTTGTTAGCCATTAGAAAATTGGCCTAACTTAATGGCAGATAATACAGTATCAAAAAAAAATAGAAGAGAAAGAGATAAGAGAAATTTATTGGGTTTTTTTTATGTATGGTCGATTCCAAATTTTAATGTATGGTCCATTCCAAATTCCCCTCTCAAATTCCTCTCTTGACGGGGGTCAGAAAACCAGTCAGTATCTGTTGTGATCACCATTTGCCTCATGCAGTTCAACACACCTCCGTCGCATAGAGTTGATAAGGTTGTTGATTGTGGCCTGTGGAATGTTGGTCCACTCCTCTTCAATAACTGTGGAGAGTTGCTGAGCTGAATAATATTGGCAAGAACTGGAACGCGCTGTCATATCAGCACAATCCTCTGTGAACGGAACGCCTCTCCAATGTGCCAGACGAAATCGAATGTGAGCATTTGTCCACTCGGTTACGATGACGAATTGTAATCATGTTCAGACCCCGATGAGGATAACAAGCATGCAGATGAGCTTCCCTCAGACGGTTTCTGACAGGTTTTGCAGAAATTCTTTGGTTATGCAAACCAGTTGTTGTTGCAGCTGTCCGGGTGGCTGGTCTCAGACATCAGTGAACATGCTGGATTTGGAGGTCCTGGGCTGGTGTGGTCACACATGGTCTGTAGTTGTGAGGCCGGTTTAATATACTGCCAAATTAAAACGCCTTTGGAAATGGCTTATGGGAAAGAAATGAACATTCATTTCACGAGCAACAGCTCTGATTCCTGCACTCAGCATGCCAGTTGCAACATCTGTGGCATTGTGCTGTGTGATCAAACTACACATTTCAAAGTGATCTTTTATAGTTGGCAGTCTAAGGCACACCAGGGCAATATTCATGCTGTCAAATCAGCACCTGGATATGACACACCTGTAAGGTGGAATGGATTATCTCGGCAAAGGAGAAGTGTTTACTAACACAGATTTAGACAGATTTGCGAACTATATGTGTATCGCGTTGCTATATGAAAAATTTTAAAAATAATTCAAAAGTAGTTCACACTTTTTTTATGTACTGCTATATTAACAAAAGTGCAATAACATTTTGTTTGCAAACACTTTAAACATATAATGAGCTTTTTAAAGGTGGTATTCCCTTTAACACAGTTACACACCAAAGCTATTTGCCCCTGCCAGGGCATGCACATTTTATCTAGTTGGTTATAGAAAAACAAGTTATACAGTAATACACACACCATTCTTACTCATAACATCGGCCCATTTGATGCAGTCTTTTTGTAAGGCTGCAACGCACTTGACCTAGTAGTTCTTAATTTATACTTCAGAGGACATTTTTCTGCTTATAATGTTCAGTGTGTGGAATGTTATTAAGAAATGAAAGTTAAAGTTCCTCATCACTGCCCAGGACCTTTATGAAGATTTTGCTGAGATGATACTGGTGATGCTCTGGACCACAATGCAGCAGTGTTGCACAGTCATCTACATGAAAGGTTAATCAGAAGGAAACCTTAACAGTGATTTCATCACCAGAAGAATTTTAGACCTAAGTATTAAGGTATAATGAAAGAAAAATCATCAAGGTATGTTTGGAAAAAAGGAGAAACATTTAAATAAAATAACACATTGCCACTGTGAGGCATGAGGATGGGCCTGTTATGTTTTAGAGTTGGCAGACAGTATCACAGGGAATGTAGGTAATAAGGTACTGCATGAATAAGGTACTGCATGAAAGGTTGCACAAATAAGATAAGATATGATCAACTTTTATTAGTCCCACAAGTGGGAAATTGTCTTGGCAGAAATTGGACAGAACAAAAGTAAGAGCAGCATAACCAAAAGTCTAAAATCTATAAAATCTGTTCAACACAGCAGTAAAGTATAAAAAGTACACTATATACATAATACAAAAGTATAAATATAGACCTATAAATAATAACTGTTAATAATAAACATTAATAATAAACATTGACAAACATGTCATATTCAAGTTTGTTGGAGAAATGTTAATTTTTTTTTAACATAGAAAATCAATAAGGTATATAATTTGACCAAGGTTGGACACATGTCATAAACAGGTGTATATTTTAAATACATATGCTGCTAGTGTATTAGTACTTAGCAATATGTAAGTGAATGAAACAGTTCTTTTTCAGGTGACCGAGTTTGTCAAAGCAGTGCATTATCCCTCTGTCACCATGAACAATGTGTCCACAGAGAGGGGAATCATAGTAGGGCTGAATCAGAATCAGAAACAGAAAACTTTATTGATCTAGAAGGAAATTGCTTATGGTACGGCTGCACATACACAGAGACAGGAACAATATAAAATATAAACTCTAAATAAATCCAATAAAGCCACTGCAGAAAATACTAAATATGAAAAGTTCTATGCTATATACACAAATGCTGGGTTGTAAATGCTATAGATAAGTAACTTACAATACTTACGAAGCACTGAAATAACTCTCAACCCTCATTGTTAGAGAGGACACAACTAGCTAATAATAAGTATTCTGAAATACAGTGGTGTGAAAAACTATTTGCCCCCTTCCTGATTTCTTATTCTTTTGCATGTTTGTCACACAAAATGTTTCTGATCATCAAACACATTTAACTATTAGTCAAAGATAACA
>JBBPDE010000140.1:14246820-14259248 GCA_037974605.1 Nannopetersius ansorgii | reverse complement strand
TAATGACATTTTCACCCCTTACATTACTTTTACTTTTATACTTTAAGTAGTTTTGCAACCAGTACTTTTATACTTTTACTTGAGTAAAAAGCTGGAGTGGATACTTCAACTTTTTAAACTCTAGTATCTATACTTCTACCTGAGTAATGAATGTGATTAATTTGACACCTCTGCTGTAAAGGGACAAAGACGGAAAAAGAAAGTCACTTCAGATTGTACTGTTTAACTCAGTTTAAGTCCCTCAGAAGCCCTTTTTGGAGACCATGATAAAACATTGAGTTGTACTTTCAGATCATACTGAAGGTGCATTAATGGTATGCAATAAAGATTGCTCAATGTCAGCAGAATAAGTTTGGTTGCTGAAACTAACGCAGCATATTTTGAACCTTTAATCGATTTGGGCTCTGCAGACACACTTGTTAACTCATTATGGGTGATTTAAAAATTCATGATAGTTGGCCCTTTTCATGTTTCTGACACTATTTCCAAAGAATTATATATTTACATTCTGGGCAGATAATGGCCTGTTTTGTTCTGCACATCCAAATGGTTCCTTTGGCCATTTTTATGCTGCTCTGTGCCAGTGTAAACTCATCAAACCGGTTACAATTACTTTTTAGATGCACTTTCTCACACATCATGCCTCTACTATGCCTCTTCACTGGCTCCCTGTGGTCGCTCGCATTGAGCTCAAAACCTGAACACTTGCCTTCAAGGTCAAAAATGGACTTGCACCTCCTTACTTATCAGCACTGATCAAACAGCGTGTCACTTCTCGTCATCTCAGAGCTTCAAGCACTGTTCATCTGGAAACTCCATTGATGAAAAGAAAAGGACGACATGCATCAAGACCCATTTCAGTCTTGGTGCCCCATTGGTGGAACAAACTCCGTCTTGCAATCAGATTTGTGGAGTCCCTCGCTGTCTTTAAGTGCCATCTGAAGACCCATCTCTTCAAGGAGCACCATGATGATTAACCAGTCCTCTTGTTTATCTCTTAGATATCTTTTTCTGTATATATTAAGAAAAACCTACCTTGGGCCCTTACAGTCTGTTTTTCCTTATTTGTGTATTAACCTCTGACGTTTTTCTTTTGACAGGGTTTGTTAAGGTGTGTAACTTAGCTGGCAGGTTAAAAAAAGGTGTTCATCTTGGTTTAGCATTACAGGTATAAAGAACAGACGTAGACTACTTAAGCACTGGTGTACATCACTCTGGATAAGCATGTCTGCTAAATGCCGTAAACTTTGTAGTGAGTCCCTAATAACCATGGCTACAGATGAGCTACACACACAACAACAGTGTAAAGTAAGCAAAAAGTAAAGTGTTCCCTTATAGTCATACGTGAACACACCACAGCACATCACTCAGTGTGAACAATGTGAAATTCTTTCTCTGCATTTACCCCATTCACCAACTGAAACAGTGGGCAATCAGCGATACAGCATCCGTGGAGCGGTGTGCGGAGATGGTACTTTGCTCAAGGGTACCTCAGCGGTGCCACTGGCAGACATCACAGGGGCAACTCCCTAACCAACAGACCACCAGTCACCCAACTGCCCTAGTGTAACTACTGATAATGTCTTCATGGTTACGGACAAACTACAGTGCAGCTTCCGCAATTACACCTGTGTTTTAGCTTTACTCATGTCATTGTACAAGTGTACCTAATGGAATTACCCAGATATGCTGTTAGCCTTATAGGTTTTAAGTCATCTTTCTGTCCCTCCAGCACTAGCTGCTTGACTTCCAAACCTCAGATTTCAACCTCAGTCATCTAAACCTGTCTGGCTTGTGTGGCTGTGAATAGCCATCTTGGGTGTTTTGTGATAAGCATGCTAAGCTCATGCTAACCAGGTCCTATATCCTAGTAAGTGGCACCTAACTTATAGTGGTAGTGTGAAGTGTCACATGTGAACATACCACAGCATGGCATAAGCCATTCACCAAGTAAAGCAGTGGGCAGCCAGCAATGCAGGCCCGGGATTTGAACCCTCAACCTTCCGATCTCAGTGCTAACTCCTTTACTACCAGGCCACCTACTGCCTACTACATAAAAGTTTTGACATTCATTTTGTGGGTAAAATAACTATAGAGCAATAATTTGTTATATATTTGTTAACTTATTATTTGAAGTTCAGTGCACTTGAAACATTAAGTCAACCAGATTCAAGGTATCAAAATACCATTGGAACGATACTTGGAATCCTTCAGCCCTACAGCAGACATCATGATGCAGGATTTTTGTGCAATGAACATTGAATTTTGCTTCTTAGAATGTTATGCGGTGCTTTGCTGGATTATTTTCATAATCTCTGTAGAGTCTCTGTAGTGAAGAAATGTATTGTGAATTTTTGATGCTGAAACATGAAGGGAGTGAGAGACAGAAACAGAAAGTAATATAGACAGATGATTATGATTATGTAATATAGTTCACTTATATAAAATAATGAAGATTGCTTTGCTATTCCATTGTGTTCGAGGCAAATGTTTTACTTTGATCCTACACCTCCAGGCTATCAATGCCAAAGCATCTTCACATGACCAAGAAGCAAGCACTCAGAGCCCTAGGCCAACTCCAAAGACTGGTGACTTGTGAATGAGGTGAGAACAAGTCATACACGAATCACCACACATATAGTAGCATCCATCTACTACTGCCCTTGAGCAAGACACCTCTATGTGCTTCAGCAGTGCTGACCAATGTGGCTGACACTGCACTCTAACAGCCCCAGCTGACACCTGAATTTTGCTTAAGATTTCAAATTTAAGTTCAAGATGCTATAAAATCAATGGGTTTTCTATAAAACATATTGTGGCGACCGGTGGAGGAAGGTGACACACACACTCAGACAAGGAGGCAGAGAAGTTCTTTTTACCTTTTATTAGGCAACCAGCACAGCATCCAGCATCATCCCCCACAGCCACGGGGGCAGCATTCTGCTGTCTCGCACTCTCTCTTTCTCTTGCTCTCTCTAGCCCAGTCCAATCTGCTCCAAACCCCAACTCCAGCCATCTCCCCCACGGCTCTCTCTCTCTCCGCCTCCGCTGCCCCTCGTCGAGTCCGGCTCTCGGCCCGGCTTCTTCTCAACGCCCTGTTCGGGTTTCCAGCCATCTTCTTTCACGGCCACGTCGAGTCCGGCTCCCGGCACGGTCTCTCCAGCCGCCTCTCTCACAGCTCTGTCTGGCGCTTGGCAGGCTTACTGGGCGACTTGCTTCGGGGTTTGTCTGGCTCCGCCTCTCCTCCCTCGGGCTCTGCCTCACCGGCTGCGAGTCTCTCTGGGGGCCTGGCGTTCCCAGCCTCTGGCTCTCTCCTCTGCACCGCTGCTCGCTCCTTCTTCTCTCTCCGCTCCGGTGGTGTGTGTCGGCCTTCCCCCACGGCGCGTATCCCACTTCTGACACCAATGTGGCGATCGGTGGAGGAAGGCGACACACACACTCAGACACGGAGGCAGAGAAGTTCTTTTTACCTTTTATAAGGCAACCAGCACAGCATCCAGCATCATCCCCCACAGCCCCCATGCTGGCTCGCACTCTCTCTTTCTCTTGCTCTCTCTAGCCCAGTCCAATCTGCTCCAAACCCCGACTCCATCTACTCCTCCACTGGCACCGCCCCTCCCCTTTTATAATCCACCCAAAAACCCGGGAGTTGCCACGGCAACGAGCCCAGGTGCACTGGTGGCCCCTGCACAGACCTGCAATTAAAATGTATAAGTAACCTGTGATTATTCAGATCCTGAATCAAACTAATGAATATTTGCAATTTAGCACTTTTGGAATTAACTCTATTCTAACTCTATTCTTTTCTTCAAAGGTGAAAATCACATTTAGACAAATTGACACTGCCAAACATCAGATCCTCCTGACTCACCAAATGGAATCAATGGTTCTGTATGTCAATGGATTGTGTCCTGCCTTGAGGGTTGCATTTACCGCATGGCATAGATAGGACCTGTGTCTGCCTGGCAGACTTACCACTGGTGTACCTCAAGGTTCAGTGCTTCTGTACTCATGTTCTTGCTACTCTAACTTCACAGGGTTATTCCACTGTCATGCTGCTGACACTCAACTTATCCTCTGTCTTTCCTCTCTGGTAGATCTCTGGTATAATCATAGTTTACTAGTTCTCAATTTAAGTCTAGGCTTACTAGTGTAAGGGAGATATTTTCTGACAAAGCACACATGAACATCTCTCTAAATAAGAGCATCTGCCAAATGCTGTAAATTAAAATGCTGTTATGTCATCAAGGATACTTATTTTGTCAATGTCAAGGTCAAGTACATTTATATAGCACTATTACAACAACAGAGTTGATCAATGTGTTTTACAATTAGGTAAAATCAAGGAAAAGCATACACAATATAGACACAGAAACAGGATAAAAGTATAAAAGAAGAGGCATGCACAGACAAAACCCTCACAGCACATTCCAAAGCAACACAATCGAGCCTAAGCACAGCTCAAATTAAAAGCCACATCAAATAATGGGAGTCTTTTCCAAATGCATATTAAATGTCCTGCATGTTCTGGATTCCTGAACCAAGTCAGAATTTAATTCCATACTTAACATATTCCATGCCTAACATACTCCATCTGATTAAATGATCTGATATTCTGAAACTCAAGCATCACTCAGTGACTATTTTTGACCACCTGTTTTATGCCAAACCTGCACATAACTTACAGATGCCCATGCTGACAAACATCATCCGGAGTGATGCAAGGACAAGGAGGGCCATCCCAGAGAGTATAAAGCCAGTTATGTTCTCTTGCAGTTCAAAATAACATGGAGCTGGTAGCCTAGTGGTTAGGGCATTCGCCCTGTGATCAGGAAGTTGTGGGTTTGATTCCCGAGACTGCTAAGCACCTCTAAGGTTCCCTGAGCAAGGTACCGTCCCCACGCACTGCTACCTGGGCATTGTTTTCCTGACTGCCTACTGCTTCACTTGGTGAATGGATTAAATACAGAGGAAGAATTAAATGCTGTTCACATATAACAGAATGATCACTTTATTATTTCTGTTTAAAGAGTGTCTAACAAGATACAGTCTTATTCTTTTTGGAAAAAGCAGTGATTTAGAATGGATTTATCTGCAACTGTAGACAAGCTTTTATTTATGTTTTGCCCGCTGTGCATTATGATGTAACATCATCCTGCTGGTCGCTGCTTGTGTGTTCAAATATCAGACAGTTTCACACCCTCACAGTCACAAAGTGAAAAATTCTTTACATGTGCTCTGTCCTGGTGCTCAGCCTGAGGAATGATTATCCCAGGAGAATGGGTTCTTAAGCAAGCTGAAAATATTCAGGTCATCCAAGGACTGCATGTCTGGTACTTAGCAATGAAAGCAAATGTGACTGAGAGAAATTAAACCACCTATTGAAGAATTTCAGGAGCCAAAATAGATAGCTGAGGAAAGAAATGAACCCTATTAAGGCAAAGGGAGTACCACAGAATGGAAGAAATTGTTTAATTTTTCATGTTTTAGGAGATTTCTGGTTAAATTTTTCTCTAAGACATGACAAGATAGTAATCAGTTGTGAACTTTTTCTGGAGATTTTTGACACAAAAGAACCATATTACTTTTTGGCTTGCTTGAAGAGTTCTGTGAGAAAGTCGTTGATTTTTATATTACATTTACAGTAAGTGGAGCTTCTATGAACTTTCAAAAAGGTTCTTCACATGAAACATATCTCATTTACAAAAAACAATCTAAAATGGACTACTGAAAGTGGGTTTTATTTTTCTGTGGGATCAATATAAGGAAACGCTTTCAGTTAATTTTTTAATTCTAACAACGTTAACGGAAGACACAATTTCATTTAGTTAGATAATTGTAGAGATGAGGAATTTCATTCCAATCCATTGAAACACCCACTGGCTATTTGGTTAGATGACTAAAGTGGAAATGGCTGAGTGATTTTGTTGATGGCTTTCATGATCTTTATCTTCAGGTAGAATTGTAGTGGTGGACAGACTCAAAGGGACAAAAAAAAAATGAACTCATCTAAGATGATTATAAAAATATTTCTCATCCAGCCCTATTCAGGAAACATGGCAGATGGGTTTATTGCTCTTGTTGAAATGCAAGGCTGCTGTGGGTGAGCGAATGACCATTACTTCTGTCCACTATCCAGTGACATTACTGCTGATATCCTGGGGTAATTGCCGAACAATTAGTTTGTACTAATGTGTCCAATTTCTCCCAGATACAAGGAGTTCGGTCAGCTAATGGCCACTCTGCCAAGCCCTGTGTCCTGAGGACCAGTTACAATTATAGTCATTACCACTCATTGCACCATTAAACATGTGGAATAATGCTGTTGTGCAGTTTCAAATCCAGCATTTACTTGATAAAAGGTTGTTTTTTATTTTTTATTTAAGCTTTCCTGGAAACTGACAGAGCAGAAACACTGGGATACATTTGTATTCCTGTGGGAGCAAGTTTTCAAAATTATCATCATTCAAGGGGACTTTCTTTTCTTTGCATATTCAAAAGTTGTCCTGACACATTCTTACACTAGGCTGAAATAGGCACATAGAGCTAATTGCAACCCTGTGACTGGAGAACCCCAGCAGTCAGTTCAGTGAATATTATGAATTCCAGTCCCTCTGGATTAGGACTACAAGAACACAACGCTGGCACATTTCTTAACAGACCCTTGTCTCCTTTCAGCAGCCTGATGTTCTGTGTTCATACTGCCTTCTAAAGCATCTGAGGATGTTCAAGTCCCAAAGCACAATTCCATTAAAACCTTTTCTTGGCTGCTGACAAGACACAACCCCCCCCCCCAAAAAAAACATCTAGATGTCTGCCTTCACCTGGAAAGATATCACTCTGTCACCCTATTTTTTCCTCAAATGTCTTTCTCAAATATCTGTGACATATAGAAACAATATTGTTCAAAGCGTCATTTGCCTATATTTCCAGGTGATGATACAACTCATAGCCAACAGGGCTGCTATAGTTTGGTGTAAGCAGCATCACAGACGTTTGGGTACACAGCCAGCTAGTGGTTTGGTTTAGTATGCTGCAAAAGACTTATAAAGCCTGAAGGCAATGCTGTGTTTTAACTTAAAAAATAAAGTGACCTTTCCTCAGAACATTTTATCCTTAGAAAATTGCATTATTAAACTTTAAATAAGAAGTTAACACAAATGTAAAATACATTATGCTTCTATTAACATATAATCAGAAGTTTAATGAATAAGGCATGTTTTTAAAACAAATGAAGTCTAAGTAGCATGTTAGAACATTGTGTTGCCATGGCTGAAATGCATCCATAACAGTGCATCGTCCTCATATAAAGCAACTTTATAGGGTGGAGAGTCCTGCATTAAACACAGTAGTATGTATATATGCCTCAGAGACATTGTTTCGCATTAGCAAATGACCTTGTTGTTGCAACGGGGGTGATGTCATTAGCAAGGATGCTAACAAAGCTAACCACAAAAGTGAGTATTCCCAGCAGTGTACCTCTCTCCTAAGTGGAGGTCTGAGGAACACAGCGTTATGGTCAGACCTCCAAAGGATCAGCTGTGGAATAGCTTTGTAGCCCTGCTTGAACGGCATGTACAGTAACAGTGGTCCAGTGTGTTAGCTCCCCTAGTTGGAAATGTGACACATGGTAAAAGTTCGGCATAACATGAAGTTCACTTTATTAAAGTGCCTTAACATGATGAGCCCTGTGTCTGGATGTTTGTTTTGAGTCGCACCAAACAAATTGTTTAATTCAGACATGAGGTGGCTATGTAGACCGCCATAGTGATAATCGAGCTGGCACTTGATGGTCAGAAAATCTGGATGAGGCGAGCAAGAACAGAAATGCTCTTTTATTTGCACCACTTGGTGTTTTTCAGACTCCTTCAGATTTTAATGAAGTTTAATGAATAAGGCATGTTTTTAAAATGAACACCTACAAATGAAGTCTAAGTAGCATGTTAGAACATTGTGTAATGATTAAAATCTCACATTGGAAAAAATTTTTCAAGCAAAAAATATTTTTTGGGGAAAAACAACAGTTTTTTTTTTTTTACAGCGAGTGGCACATAACAGAATGACTGTTGCTCTGCTTGCATAGCACTGCCAAGTAACTCCAGCCTGTGAAAAGGTCAGGCTATAACATCCTGAATGCAAGAGTGAAAGTTAAGATGCCTTTTTCATGCCTGAAAAAAGAGAAATGCCTAAGAAGTTCATTTGACATTCATCAAGGCCTCAGGCCCTTCGCTCCCATGGTAGAGACGTCTTAGTGCGACCATTTCAGTCTCATTAAGTGCTTCTGATGAGAAATGACTTCCATTGGCCGGGTAAGTGACTCCAGTCATAACATTATGAGTTTGATTAAGAATTGCTGGGTGAGCATCACATGGTAATGGAATTCGGGGGGAAAATCGCTCGTAACAAATCGGCCAATATATCATGCAGGCTAGGTTAATTAGATGCTATTATGTAAACTAGCCATGTGCAAAAGAAATCATTACACTTTGGTCGGACGGCCCCCTTTATCTAAATTTTGAGTGCGCTGTTCTTACTTTGTTAGGTTGTCAGTGAAACAGCTGGCAGTTTCTCTCTCAAGTTCAAAGCAGGAATTGCAAAAGTTCTCCTAAATAAAGTTATTCCAATCATATCTGAGAGGGACAAAATGCACCTGTTTGTTATACTGCAGTATTTTGTATTTTGATATTTGAGATTTGATATTTGTATTTTTTCCAACAGTTCTCCAAGTTGCTTCACATTTAAATTTCTTGCCTTTTTGATATCAAATTTCAATATATGCAATGATTACATGTGATCATTACGCCAAAAACTAAGGATACCAATCTATGTGTTTGTTAAAATACAACATTTCATTAATTATAACTTGAGTATTTGTATAGTTTAATAACTTTTAATATATTGTGAGGCAAAGAGGCAGATATGGAACAGAGCAAAGGAGAGAGGAAACATGAGCTCTCCAGCGAGTAAGAGAGAGACTTTGTCTCCATACATAATATTTTAATACTTCAGTTATACTTTCTCTTAGATGGTAGCTGGCATGCGCGTGACTTTATTCATTTTGTTTTGAAAGATTTTTCCTAATAGTTTGCTCATTTGCACTGGTAAAAGGACACTGACAATGACGGTGGGGTTACATACTGCATTCATGCCATAAGCTCATCATACACAGAAAACACTGATGTGGTGGTTTCACATCATTTTCCAGAAACTATAATGACTCAAATTCATGTCAAAAGCCTGTCTTTAAGGACGAATGGAGAAAACTAGACTAGATAGAGGTTTGTTGACAATGTACCTCATTTGCATCTGCCAAACTAAATGTCTGTCCTCCTGCCAAGTCCAAAGAGCACTCTATCCAGCAGCACTTGTGTGAATGGCATTGGCACAAAAAAACCTGTAGCACCTAATGCAGACACATTAATCCTTGCATGACTTTGGCCATGTCCAATTTGATTAATTCCAATCCGGGCCAATTACATTTCTTTTGTCTCCCCCATTAAACGTGAAATCATTCTTTTTTGGCTTTTCCAATTATTTACATTCAATTATGCTCCTTTCTTACTAGAAATCCATGTTAATCCCAAACACTGATGTTGCTCATTTAATTTGTAATACTTTATTGAGGTCTGTGACAGAGAACAAACATATAGGATGTGTACTTCTCCTTCATTCCTTCTCTCTGTTGGTTCCATGGTTTCAAATGTTAAAATAGTGTAGTTTTTTTTCCTTTTTTACTTCCCTATTATTGAGAAGCGTGAAGAAAATCTTCCACCATTCCATTGCTTAAGTCATTGCTAATTATTATACCATATTGTGACAGGATGAATGAAGAGACTGGATCTCACACAGTCAAAAGTCTTTAAAGAGCTCTGGTTGAGACAGCTTCTGAATTGCCAATCATCTTCAAATTGCTTGATAATCTAATAAAGGCTCTAATATGGCTAAAATTCCAGTGCTTGGATTCTAAATTGCACTTCACAGCAGATAACTAGTGTGAACTGATGATCTTGGCTCATGAAAGTTAGCCTTTAAATGATAACTTAATTAATTTAAAAGATTCTTGTCGATGTCTTGTAACATTGCCTAAAATGAGACACACTCTTAAAGACTTAAAACATTCTTAAAATATCATGAAAAACATATTTTGCACATGTTTTTTTTTTATAAAAGAGTAAAAACATACATGTATTCCCAAGTCCATGCAAGCCAAGATGCAAAACCAGTCTATTTAGGAAATCACTGTTTTTTAAATTTTTAATGTCATGAAAACCAGCACATTTGCATACATAATTGGCAAAATACAGGACTTTAATTATGACTCCTTTTGGTACACCACATAAATATTGCAAGTAGACTCCCCTCAAGATTCTTCATTTGTCACATGCATTACACATGTTGTGAAATATGTAGTCTGTGCAACAAAAGTTACATCAAATTAAAGATAGATTAGAAAAGTCTAAATTAAAGTCGAAGTCAAAGTCGAAGTCAACTTTATTGTCAAATCTGCCATACGTACCAGACATACAGAGAATTGAAATTACGTTACTCTCAAACCCCAGGTGCATACATGTAACATTAAATACAAAAAGGTGCAATTTAAAAAATATACAAACAGATACAATTACACATATAATCTATAAAAAAATATGGTGCAAAAAGAGCAAGATTGTGGTAAAGTGACATAGTTATAACAGACAAAATCTTTAGAGGTAGACTGAGGGTAGTACTAATTGGGTAGTAATTTTATGGAGCTTGCTTTGTGCACAGGGACACAGTTATCCTGGAATAGAAAAGGTTTCCACTAACGGTTTCCACTAAGTTGAAAGCATGGTGTTGTCCAAAATGTCTTGGTCTGCTGAAGCATTAAGATGGTAGTTCACTGACAGGAAGGTACCTGAATTCAATAATAAAGGAGTTTTTGAATAAGCCCTATGTACATATAATACTGAGACTCGAGGTTCATGGGTCAACTAGGCCTGCATTTTATAAAGTGCATGCTAGAATTTTAATCGTCTAGTAGTAACTTGCATAAAAGCATTCATTTAATTTGTTGGCCCCTGTATGTATGACCCAACATCCTGACATTGTATGAAAAACATATAGAGGTCATATGTATACTTTATAAGAATTCTCTTCAGTGATCATTGTCTACTTTCTGATCTAAATTTAAATAAACAAAGTACCGTAATAATAAATGAAATTATTGCATTACAAACTGTTTGGTCTCATAACCAGTTCAGTGGCACAGTGTTGTCTTAAGCCACTCTGTAGATTCTTCCTCATGATCTCCTTTTTCCAAATGGAAAGAAAAATTCCTGTGTCCTGTGGTGAGAGAGAGAAAGACAGACAGGGAGAGAGAGTGAAATTTAAGCACTCTTTTCTGGAACTCTTTGCACTTACTATGTACAATCCTGTTCAATATTATTGGTAAACAGTTGTTTCATGTAATATACAGAGGAATATTTCTGTTCAGACAACACGGTAGAAATGTTCTATAAATCTCTTTGTCGGTTTGTTTTGGTTTTGTTTACTTTAGGGAAGTGAAAGACATTCCACAGTCATCACTGGGGTCCAGTTCTATTACCTAGATAAGTTTATACTGCTGGGCTGTGGGTCCAGTCTGCTTCTCTATCTTTACCATCTGGACAACAGCAAAAATGACATCAAGAGGTATGTTGAGCACACACACTCATGCACAAAATTTGGTCAATAGGGTATTTATACAAAAAAGCATGTGCTTGAATCTTATATTTTGATACTATGATTTAAGTAGTGACATATTTCTGCAGTCACACTATTATTCTTAAGTTTGAATGTTTATTAGTATATGGGAGTCTCGAATAATTAACATGTTAATTTCGATCAATTAATCACAGAAAAACTAACACGTTAAAAAAAATGAACTCTCATATACCGTGGTGACTCTTTAAACCAGGCCGTTTCTGAACACAGGTCAAATGTAAAATGAAGGAGGAGACAAGAACGCGCTGCGTGGTCCAGTGAATGGAAAGTTTACATTTAAAAACAGACAGATTGAACGCTTAATAGGAGTTTCGTTATCTGCAGTTCATGCAATGGAATTTTTGTGTCTTTAGTCTAGAATATCACTCAAACGTAAAGCATTTAGGAGCGAACCTGGTGGTCCAAACCAGCATCAGTGGCTCACCACACTGGACCAGGTACTCAGACCCAAACTGAGCGTGTCTACCTGTGACCCACTAACTCCCTGACAAAATGGTCTCTGTTGCTAAATTTATTTTGAGGTGGTGACGTAATTAGTTCTGCCCCCCCACTTATCGAGCCAAAGATTTGTAGGAGTGAAACACGCAAGACGCAGAATGCCTCACCCCCGGAAAAACAGTACGCCACTTCTATTACCCCCACTACCCCCCCCACCCTTGTTCCAGACCCCCACACAACCATTCCAG